>LXGU01000117.1:0-85851 GCA_001640685.1 Catunica adiposa
AGCTGGCGGCGGGAACTCCTTTAGCTACTCCTCGCAACCGTTTCAGGGCGTTTACGGTTTTTCGTCCCTTTTCCACAGCGTGGTCGATATGAGCATTAAAGGATAGCTTAGAATCCCACCAGACCCCAAGCCACTTCATCTTTGTCACCGGCGTTATGGTACTGTCATTTGGGAGTCGAAACGTGGGCTGCTTTCTCTTGTTTGTGAAGTGCATGACACCCGTCTTATCCCAATCAATCGTTAGGTCATTGTCCTTGCACCAATTGAACACTTCAGTCATCGCATCTTCCAGGCCCCTGGTGTTGATTTCCATGTTGTAGCTCGAAATTGCGATTAGCCCGTCATCCGCGTAGCCCATCATGTTGTATGGCTGAACTGTTCAAACTGCCATACAACATGATGGGCTACGCGGATGACGGGCTAATCGCAATTTCGAGCTACAACATGGAAATCAACACCAGGGGNCTTCCTCCTACCCATCTCGTAGCAGCCTCTGCCTTCTCAATCGAGAGTTCCACCCGGCGCTGTGAGAGGAAAGAAAAGTAACTCACTTGACTTTTTTTTTTTGCTCTTTAGCGAGTTGCGGGCGTTCATTTTTGGGTGTATAGTACCAAGTAGGGCAATTATTTATATCAAATCCTCATTAGTGTAGTGGTGATCATACCTGCTTGTCACGCAGGTGACCTGGGTTCGATTCCCAGATGGGGAGCTCATATTTTTGATGGCGTTCATTTTCACACGATAATTACCATCAATCTTCTTTTTTTTTTTTTTTTTTTCCTGCCAAGTGACCTCCAAATGCACAAATGTTCAATCAACTGAGAAACTCCATTGGACCAAAAGAAAAACCCAAATGCTATTAAATCCCCTCTAAAACGCCATCTATAAACCGAAACTACTCATGCTTAAAAGTACACTTCTCCCCCCTTGCACAAGCACCCTGCTTAAAAAACATACACGGCTTCGTCCCAATCAACGCCTTATTCGCCGGCCTATGCGGCGCCAAAGTCCCCTTTGCCGCCTTCTTCCCCTTCTTACTTCCCCCAGGTGCCATCCCTGGGTCCTTGAAGCCCCGATCCCGGCCCAACGCCCCACTGCCTTCGTCGCTGCCAGCACGGTACCAATCGGAGCCTGGCATCTCCCAGTCTTCACGGGTGGGATCGTATTCATCATCAGAATAATCAGCCTTTGAAGAAGATTGATGCTGGAGGGCCGTGGGGGCCCCGGCGCCAGATTGAAGTTGACTGAGCTGTTGAATGAAGCCGGCCGTGTCCATAGGAGGGGCTTGTTGGGCACCTTGACCGACGGGGACTCCAGCAAACTGTCCCAGCATTGCCCATGCTGCCATCATAGGATCCTGTGGATTCGCCGGAGGGGGCTGAGCAGCTGCTGGCTGTGCTCCAAACAATTGTTGTAATTGCTGTAACTGAGCCAATTGCTGCTGAAACTGCGCTGCTGCAGCTGCATCTGCCCCAGGCATTCCCAAGCCAAAAGGCTGCGGTGCCGGTGCCGGTGCCGGTGCTGGTGGGGCTGCGGGGATATTGGCACCCTGTGTAGCTTGGAGGAAAAGTCCATACATATCAGCGACAGTCTTTTCAGCCTTAGCTTGCTCATCCTGTTGGTATTTGGCGGAGAGGTCCACGGCAGCACCATCCTTCCATTGTTGGACGTGCTCGGGGTAGTTGGCCATCCAACTAGGTGGTTCCGTAGCGGGAGCCGGTTGCGCGCGGAAGATAGAGCAGATATCTTCCACTGCGTCCGCGGCCTTTTGGACAGCCGGGTCTGGGAAATCCGCACGCCGTTTTGTATGTGGAGTAGCAGGGAATGTCGAGGGGAGCGAAGGGAGTTTAGACAAAATGTACTTGACGGATTGCGATGCCGCCTCGTCAGGCAGGAATGACTCGGAATCGGTATAGGTTGGCTTCGCGATTCCATTGATCGCAAGAACACCAGAACGTGAAACACCGGTGGTTTGGATCTGCCCCGATGCCCTTAAGCGCTCTTCAATTTCTTCGATTCTCCTCAATGCGGAGAACATAGCGCCCTTCGCGCCCAGTTCCCTTGTCTCGCGCAAGCGATTGTGGATCTCCTCGAAGCGAGAATCATCTCTTGGCAGATGGCCAATTTTTTGTTGAACACCTGGCGTCATAGGTTCCAATGTAGGGCTCTTTGGAGTCGGTGGGATATCCGCAGCATCCATGTAAAACGCCATAATGGTCCTGGATTCCCGTTCCTTGAGCTGCCCACTCTCTTCTGATTCCACCGGAACAAAGCCACCACGCGTAACATAGCTCTTGGCTCTAATTCTGCCCTCGATCCCCGAAAGATCGGCAACCACCGGTTCCATCCAGGGAACATAGGGCAGATCCTCATCATCATCGTCATCCACTATCGCCCTCTGTCTCAACGCCATACCCTCCGACCGATCATCCGCTGCATCCTTTGTCACCACTGTGCTCTCAATCCCTTCCTCTTCCTCTTCTTCCTTCTTGAACTCCCTCACTTGCTCCAACTCATGGTCTGGCCTCCACGTAACCCTCAACTTCCTCCTAGCTTCCTTTCTCAACCTCTTCGCTTTCTGCTCTGCCGTCTCCACAATCTCTGGCTCCTTGACTTCCTTCGGCGGCGTCTTTTGCTTCGGCGCAGTAATCGCTTGCATCAACGAAGCAAAGCCACCTCCAGACCCAAAAGTCAATCCCAAACTCGTAGACTGTGGAACCACAGGCTTGCTATCCACCCTCGAAACATCCGGCCTTGCGCTCAAAGGCTTTTTGAACCCCGGCTTCTTCTCTTCACTGGTCATCTTCGGCCCGTCAGTCTTGGCAACCTCACTCTTAATAGGTGCCTTAACCACCGTTCTTGACTTCCCAGGGAGAAGAACGCCACTGCTAGGCTTCTGCTTCGGCCCAGCTGGGTTTAATGCAGCCTCTGCCGCCTTCAGCTTAGCCTCAGCAGCTTCCGCAGCGGCCTTCTTTGCCATCTCGGCTTCCTCTTCAGCTGCCTTGCGCGCCGCAGCCTCCCGAGCCTCCCTAGCTTCGCGAGCCTTCTTGATGGAGGCATCGAGGTCGGCAATTTTGTCGGTAACAATCTGGGTCAACGCCTTGGTATTGGCGTCACCGTTGTCCGCTAGCCGCTTACGAACGGGGGCGAAGTTTCCGAGGGCATTGGCAGCCGCCGGCGTATACTTGAGTTTACTCATAGTAAGCAACGCTGACCTAAGCAATTTATCGTCATAATCACCAGCCTTGACGCAAAAGATAAGCGTGTTGATCATTCCAATAACAAACTTGGCATGGCCACCGAGACTTTCAATAACAACCTCGTCACCAACATCATTTGCCGTCTCAAGGAGCCTCAGCAACTTTTGCTTCTTGCGATCCAGGGTTTCCCTCATCGCCTTCAGCGTAGTCTCGTTTTTCTTTTCCTTGATGGCGCCATCAAGGGCCGTCTTAGATTTACTCATATCGTTGCGGGCAGCTGCGATGAAGTCTCCTGTTTGCTGCACAGCCTTGCCGAGCGTCACACTACTACGAACAGCATCAGGCTTAATGTAGACAAGATCAATGAGATCCCAAGCAGCTCCTTCGATGTCATCGTTAGGTCGGACCTCGGGGCGGATTGGCTTGTTCTGTTCTTCTTCAACAAGCTTCCGCGCTTGGCGTTCAGCCTTCGACTTTGACGTTTCATCGGCCCTAAGCTGTTCTTTAAAGACGTCTATTTGACAGGTTAGTCTCGGTCTTTGGAAATTAGTCCCATGGTATAACTTACGAGGATACTCGGTATACTTTGGCCTTCGCTTACCCAACCCCTCCATCCCCTTCTCAAACACCTCTAGCAATTCCTTACTCTCTACCCTCCTCTCGTCCAACCCCACCGCACCCTCACCCGGTTTGTAGTCCAATGCAAATTTCCCCTGAATCTCACAAGGTAACATCCCTAAATCCGGAATAAGTGGTCTCCCCGACTGCGTTGGCATCGCCACAATCGGCGTCAATTTATCGAAAGCCTTCACCCCCGACAATTTGACTGTTCCCATAGATACCAGATAATCCGCACCAGTGATAGGACTTGGCCGATTCTTCGAGGCCCGACTCTTCTTGACATGATGCACCAGGATATCCATATCCGCCTTCGGCACCTTCGGAACCGCCAACAAATCCTCAACAACCTGAGTCCCTGTCCCTGTCGGTGTCCCGGGTCCAGTCGACGAGCCAGCCGGAGTCCCTACATTACTAGTCTCTGATGGCGCCGGTGCCGGTGCATCGCCTTCTTTCTTGGTGACCCTCTTAGTCTTCTTCTTCGCAGGTTCAGCGTTGCCGTCCAAAACCTGTACCTCGGAAACTGCAGTGGCCGGTGACTCCTCCGCTGCCCTCTTAGTCCCTTGCGGGGTAATTGACCGCCCAGTCTGTTTCGCCACAACCACTGCCGGAGACTCCGCGTGCGTCAGTGCCACTTGTTGTTCTTGTTGCTGTGGCTGGAACTGAGTGTTTGCTTGCATGGCTTGGTTTTGCTGCTGGGTGAAATTTTGTCGTTGCTTTTCAATCATCAGGCGTTGTTGGTGCTGGAAATGTGCCTGGATTTGTGCTTGGTTGGGGACAGGAACGGGTGTTTGCTTGAGAGGCTGAGGGGTCGCGGGCTTCGGAGTTGATCTTGTAGAAGAGTTATTAGATCCACCGGGATGTTGGTGGGCCAGAGACTGCTGCATGTTATGCTGCTGTTGCTGCTGAGCCGATATGGACACCCCCGAATGCGGGTGCATCGGTTGCTGCTGTTGTCCCATAGCCGAGAACTGGCCCGTTGACATCTGCTGTTGATGTTGAGACTGCTGCATTTGCTGCTGTTGACCATGATGCAAGTTCTGTTGCTGTTGGAACTGCATGAAATGCGCCTGCTGCTGTAGCCTCTCATGTTGCTCCTGTTGCTGTAACCTCTCATGTTGCTCCTGCTCATGTGCCCGTTTCTTCAGAAAGGCCGTCGTCGCTAACATTAACGGTGTCGCATCTGAGGGCTTCCGTGTCATCGCCCTAACCTGTTGCATTTGCGCCGGCGTCGTAGGGACGGGTATGGCCATGAGCGGTTGATGGGGATTTGGGTGGCTGAACGACGGCTGGGCAAACCTGGTGACGGGAGAAGACTGAGCGGAGTGGACAGAGTGGGTGACGGATGGGGATCTTGATTGGGGTCGAAGATGCTGGTTTTGGATTTGTTGTAGCTTTTGAGCCTGGATCATCTGTTGCATTTGTTGCTCAGTCACAAGAGTATTAAAGTCTGGCTGATGCATAGACATGGCGCTTTGGACTTGGCCGCCCATTGGGTCTGAGGCCGGAGCAGATACGGGGAGCCCAGCCTGGGAAAATTGCTGCTGCAAATTATGCATCTGTTGGTGTTGATTTTGGGGCTGGGGCGGAGGCTGCGGAGTACCATGAGCCCGTTGTGACTGTTGTTGTTGTTGCTGCTGCTGCTGCTGCTGCTGCTGCTGCTGTCTCTGCTGAGGTGGGAATCCAAGAGAATTTTGGAACCCCGAGGAGTCAAAATGGGTTTCTCTCGGGGGCATAGTTTGCGACGGCATCGGAGGCTTCTGCATCATTTGATGTTGCTGGACCGGCGTACTTGATGACGAATGAGTTTCACTCTGCTCATGAACTCCATTTCCTACAAATCCGGCACCCATGATACCGTGATATACGGGATCATTCCGATCATCAAAGCCCTCAAAGTCCATGGAGCTTCCCTGACTCTGTAACCCATGCTGTTGGTCCATCTGCCGCTCCGCATTATTGAACTCCGTTTGCTTAACCGGTCCGGGAGCTTGAGATGGAGCTTGAGCTTGAGCCTGGGCTTGAGCCTGGGCCTGTGCAGCTGCCGCCGCACTCGCAAAACTCTCAGGATCATGGTTTGCCGCTATATCACTGAGGTCTCCCAATTCTGCAAACAGATCGTTCTTAACATCCTGTCCGAAAAAGTTTGGGTCAAAGTCCGCTGGGAGTCCGCCATTCCCGCTGACAAACTGGTCTGTTTGACCAAATTCATCAGCCATCATAAAGTCGGTGGCTCCACCATCCATATACGGTAATTCACCCCAGGCCATATTTCCCATATTACTCATGTTTCCCATAGACCATTCGGCACCCTCATCGGGTCCGGAACCCCATGGTTGTTGCATAGTTGTTACGAGAAGTTTGTTTCCAGGTTAAGATCTTGGCAGATCAAATACACAATGACCGGTCAGTCAGGAATCTATCCTTTACCAAAAAGGAAATATTGTGTTAGTCTTGATTTAAGCACGTTAGACGTCTAAGTAGAATAGTGGGTCCGAATCTGCGAGTTGGGGTTCTGATAGACTGGTAAATAAAAGCGGGTCTCTGTCCGCAGGAATCAAGGCAATCTTTCCAACCAATCAAAAGGAGCAACAAGCGGCAAAATCGCCCAGACTCAAGGCAAGGCAAAAAATATGCACTAACAGGGATTCTACGAGACCCATGTACCTATATACTTACTTTTACGCCAGAAGATACTTTGAAACTCTAGGACAAGTAAATGGCGGCTTTATCCCAAAAAGAAAAGGACAACACAGAAGAATTAAATTTTGAGAACAAAATCAAATCAAGTGTGCAGATTTGCCGTTAAAATTCGGCTCTGGAAGAAAGAACAAAACTGCGATTCTATAGTTCAAATGAATTAGTACGTATACCCTCACACATAGTTTGCTGAGGAATCATTGATAGCATCTTTAGCACCCAACTCCAGCGCCCCCCAACGCTTGTAGTGCACTGTAACTTTACAGGATGGGCCTGCACAGGCGCCAGACATTAGCATGATACACCATCTTCAACAAGCTCCGCCATAAAACAACGGCGGGGACTTGTGCCTAAATGTCTTTCTCATAAGAGAACTCTAGATTATGATCTTGAACCGGTCATCATCTGGGGAAATCAACGACAAATATCCAAAGTCCCATCTAAGCTGCTAGCTGCAGCCACACTCAATCCTCCAGACCTGCCGCACGACCAGGCCGTCCCTGTACATCCATCTTGCTTATCGTCAGCCAGCGCTGCCAAGGCCTATCAACTGCAAAATCCTAGGCAACGACAACCAACAATGCCCAAGTCTCTCAAATCGCACGGCAATACAGCGAAAACCCGCCAGGCTTGATCGCTATAATGAGACGATTTGAGTGAGACACCAGAGTTAAGTCTCTGGATTTGCTGTGTAAAAAAAAAAACAAGGCAATAAAAAAAAGCAAGACAAGCGCCATTCATTTCGGCATTATGCTGCGGGGAACCGCGACGAGCAGATAGTGGAGATGAAGCGGTACAGGCGCCGATGACGGCCGGAGATCCAGTAAAGGGGGGGAAAGAGAGCGGCGGCGGCCGAAGAAATGCAGGGAAGGAATGTTCATGTTTAGTTTTGCCGTGTTCTGAAGTTATCTCCATCCGATGCACCCAAAAATCAGTCAGCCTACCAGTCAGGACAGCCTAAAGACAAAAGGCCGCCTTATTTGGCCGGCTTTCTTCTTTGACCTCCGACACGAAGTTACAAGTCATCCCGCCATTCAAGCTGGCATTTAAGCAATAAAGCAAATTAACGATGACCTAAAGCCCGTGTCGAATCCCGCCAGAGACTGTCTGAAGGTAACAGCAAATCTCAAGAAACAAAAGGACAAGTCAAAGTCAACAGTAGAGGAACCACTTCAAGGTGGATGGATGGATGGCCTGCGACCTGCACAAGTGAGCGACCGTCCTTAAACTGGACGTGCGCCCACTGTTTTGGTGAGTGGCCATCCACAACAGTTATAGCTTAGAGTTAGAGTATCTTGAGTGCGCAAAAAAAAAAATCATCACACAATAATAATACAAGGTGCTTTTAGAAGCTTAGGAGTTACCGACAACGATGGCCAGGCGAGAGTGTAAGACTGTAGACAGGCAAGTTCGAATAGACTATTTGTCCAGTTGAGTGCGTAATGTGAGGAGTGTAAAAGAGAGTGTATAGCATACCCAATAAGACTCAAATCAAAGCCTAGTCAACCAACCGACAGCCAACCGACTACACGTCAACCAAATCAATCAGATCAATCGCGATATTTCACCACCGCATCGTCCACTGCAGAAGCAGCCTCACGGAGCCCAAGTAGGCCACCAGAGTAAGGACGATCCGATCCGCAAAGCAACCGCCCAGATCTCTAATTGACTGGTATCTCGCTGTCGCCGCGCTGCTATCGTGGTCGTTGCTGGGAATCAATGAAAAAGTTTACAAGATGACTGTCGCCGGTTTATCGGCAACGATGATTAAGTAAGCGAAATGATGTATAGTGTATCTGTTCGAGTTGAACTATCGTCGCCGTCGATTAAATGGCGTTGTTTGTGATGCGACCGTCTTTAGATGTCGTCCAAGTTTTTTGGAGTTGATGGTGGGAAAAAGAAGAAGCAAAGATTAGTGCTCGCTGTTCTCTTTTTTCTGTGTATTATGGACCACGTGAGGCGCGCGGAGTCGTTAGTGCCGACTGGAGCCTTTCCTAGGAGCTTGTAGCAGAAGCGGTTGGCGAATAGTATTGGAGCGCTCAAGTACTCTGCTACAGTCGTAGAATTCTATCAATCAGTCGCAGAATGAGAAAAGGCAGTGAAATGTAAGGAACAAGATAATAATGAAGAAACGGAACCCCCAATTATGATGATGATGATGATGATGATTCAAATGCTAGATGGGCTGATACAATCAATTGTTGCCGTCCTGGAACGATGGAAGCTCGAAGAACGCGTCGACGAAGCGATTAGCAGCTCGCGGAGAAAGATTATACATGAAGTTCAGCCGCAAGCTTTAGGTCAAACCAAGCCGCTAAACCAGGGCAATATTATGGCTACTGAGCTCCCTGTATATATTGAGCTAGTGGCTGAATTACAGAGGGGCCTAAGATCCCACAGCCTCAGATAAAATACATAAGCAAGGGTTATTTTACTATCTTGATACGAGTTCTGTATACCATAGGCAAATCAACTAATAGCTTCGATGTCAAAGTTCTGTCCAAAGTATGACGTTCATGATGTATCATAAGTCTTCTAATAATCCCAAATATATTTATGAGGATAATTAAATTGAATTTTTACCGGATTTCTTTTTTTTTTGTTACTGTGTAGTAGTATTTGTTCAAGTTTGTATATCTGATAAGCCAATAATGTTCTATATTTTAAATTTGAATATGATATATTCATGCAAGTACTTGTTGGATTACAAGGGTTTATGAAGTCTTTTGGTGTCCTAACCCAGAATACACCACACGTGATAACAAGTATGTATATCAGGAAAGGGTTATGCCTTTTAGCGAACCCTTTATTATATATGTCACATGATATAGACCTGCATTAACATACTCGATTGCATTTGGTAAAGATAAGCTAGGGCCCAAGTTGTGATATCAAGGACAAGGTTTTTAATATAAATGTAAAGACAAAGAAACACGAAGTCTATAAACTTTTATCCTCTATCCGCACTAACAGCCGGTTTCTACATACTTACATATAATCCCATATACTCCTATACACTCTCTTATTCATCAACTATACGCCTTCAAAATGCATCAGCTCCCCAAACCATCCCCAACCCTCATCCCCACCGAACCCCTCACGCCTTCCGCATTCTCCCCCTTCGGCACCGCCATAATCCGTCCCCACCCTCACCACCCCGCCACCCTCTGCCCCTCCCCCACCGATCATCCCCATGTCCTTGCCAACCAAAACACCGCCATAAAATACTTAGACATCTCTAAGATCTCCAACCATCTTCCTCTAGCACCCTCAAAAACCCCCGGGGCTCCCGTCGCCAACATGTTCACCTGTGCTCACCGCCCCACAGTTCCCGAACTCCCCGCATCCTCTAAACTCCCCGGTGGCTCTGGCCCCTTCTTGCCCGTTCCTGTTCTTGAACGCCACCCTTACACCACACAAACCTTCACCCCTCTCGACCCCATCCCATTTCACTTCCTCGTCCTTGTCGCCCCTACCCTCCCCGCTACCTCCTCCACTCCTGAATCACTCTCACCTACGCCCTCACTCCCTTCTCCGTATCCCGGATCTGGCCTCCCGGATCTCTCGCGCATCCGGGCATTCCTTGGGGCTCCCGGGACAGCTGTGACGTATGCGGCCGGCACTTGGCATGCTCCAATGGTCGTTTTGGGAAGTGGCTCGATTGGCGGGGCACCGGGGACGGGGAGTTTCTTGGTGACACAGTTTGTTAGTGGGGTGGGTGCGGAGGATTGCCAAGAAGTAGAGATTCCGGAAGGGCTGTGGGTGGATTTGAGCAAAGTGGATAGGATTGGGAAAGGCACACGGAAACTGTGGAGGAAGTCTGAGAAGTTGTGAGGTGGATATCGCATGATTCACGGATAGACATTTTGTGGAGTAATTATCCAATCTAAAATCAATTATCGTCATACTAAGAGACTAAGGTGCAGTTGTTAGATTTACATTAAATGTCATCACGTGCCAACCTTTTATGTACTTTGAACATGAACTACCTAATCTACTCTTCTCCATAATCCTCGTCAAAACTCCCCAACAGCCTCCCAATCTCCCTCTCATCAAACCTCGCCCTAACCCTCTCCACTCCCTCTTCCTTTCCAACTTCCGGCCCCCTCAGCTCTAGCATATCATCCGACGGGCCGTCTTGCCCATCACCACCACTAACACTGATAACCTTTGCGTTCTCCCCTAAATACATTTGCTTCTTCCATCTCCTTTCTAGCACATCAATCTCAATGGTCCACTTTGTGACAAAATGGTAGACTCGCACATCCTTTTGCTGCCCCGGCCGGTTACACCGACCAACAGCCTGACGCATGTACATGGCCCACAAGTCCCGATCTGTGAGTAGCGGGGCGGCAATAATTACATGGTTGGCCCGACATAGGTTGCTTCCAGCTGACTCGGTGGACATTAATGTTTGTAATAGGATCTTTGGGGCAGACGGGTCGTTTTGGAAGGACGATAAGTCAGCCGAAGAATTCGCCGAGTCCGTTCGGAGGAATGGAAGGTTGTGAGCATCCAGGGCCGCTGCAAGCTGAAACTTCAAGGCAGGAGATTGGACAAATAAAAGGGCGGAGTCGCCCAGTGCTGTGACATCCTTTAACAATGCAATAATCCTCGCAACTTTCGGTGATGGGTCTCCAGGGTGGATGAGGGAAGTTCCACTCGTCGGTAATAGTGCAGTCGCCGCCATTAACGCACCACGACCACCAGTCCGACAAGACCCCACAAAGCATTTATCCTCTGCTTTTCTCATCCCTTGACACCTCATACAACAAACATGTCCACAACTCACTAACATCCACGCATCATCAACCTTCTTTATCTGCCTCGAACACTCATGACAATGCACACCCTCCCCCAGTAACCCAACAGTCGTACCAATCATCCGTAATCTTTGTACCGCCGGTACCCAGTGATTCCGCACAGCTAGATCGACTGCTTGTACCGTTAGGATAAAGTCGTCTAACCCTGCATCAATAGCAGCACCCCGGGTATTTTTAGTCTGCCCATAGAAAGGCATAACAGACGGTAACGCACTTTGAAATTCAAAATCGGATTCCCGTGCTGTACCGGAGGTGAACCGGTCGAGTCGCGAGGAAAGGATAGATGGAGAGTCCGTTAGTGTAGCCTTGAGGCCAATAGTGTGACAGCGGTGAAAGAGGTAGGTAAGTCCAGGGTTATTAGCGAAGGAAAAGCCGAGGCGCTGGTCGGTGGATTTAAAGGGAGAGTGGGTCAATTTTCGGGCGCGGGCGATTAGCGAGCGGATGGTGTCTTTGGGATTTTGGGAAGACTTGACTGACTCGAGGGAAATGCCAGCGTCCCCAAGGGCATGGATTGTATCTTGGCATATATATTCGAACTCCGGAGAGCCAACATCAAAAGCGTCGATCCCTTGGTCGCAGTCTGCATACCAATCCTTGACACTGAAGACACCCGGCCCTTTATCTTTTCCTAACCACCCAGTACACCGTCCTTTCTTAACACTCTCGGACACCCTTCGATAATTACCCTCATCCCCTATGAATAAAACATCCCTTAGCCTGCCCATACAATCATCCTCATCCCCACTCATCACCATTCTGATAACTGAATCCCTCAGATTCACCGCGCTCCTCTGCTTCCCCCTTCTCGCATCCCCAGGCCCTGATTTTTCCATATCAAAACCTGGATCCCGCTCCAGCCTCTCCGATAGATACATCATCCGATCCCAAAGACTTTTCACTGGCTTTTCCAACGCTGCGACCTGATCCTCTTGTTGATCCAACAATCCCCGCATCATCTCCGCAACTCCCCTCGGTTGGCCACCAGCCTTATCAAACCCAACCTTCACCGTCGGCGTCGCCATCTGCTGCATCAAATCTGTGACCCTTCCTGAAGCACAAACCATTAATGCCTCAGCCGCCGCACACAAGTATCGTCTTGTCCCGATGACCGTCGGACGACTTTGTCCACTCAACCCACTTATCTCCGCAACCATGTCACGTAGGTCTCCCTGGACATCATCAAACACCCACTTAGCGTCAAACAATGTCTGTTGTGCAACATGGTACAAAACCGATGTTACCGAGTCCATAGTCACTGGTACCACAACCTCGATAATCCGGTAACTCCCTTGAATCGCCGCATTCCGCCTTGTCATATGCCGAAGGAACAACCGCGCTTGCTCGTCTCTCTCAAGGACAAACTGCTGCGACTTCAACTGGCGATATGACCTGAACCGCTCAGCAGAAGACATATCTTTGGTACTTGGACCATGTGTGATCCGCGGCAAGTGCATTGGGACTGCTGGCTCCTCTCGGGCGACATGTACATTCAACAGTGCGCCCATGGAGCAGACTTGGCCCAAGTCTGCCAGCGGGGGAGTCCCCGATAAAACCCATTTACTGCTTGCCAACGCCCTTGAAACAAATAATGCGATCTGCGGCTCAGAATACGAAAACTCATCGTAGATAACTGAGTGATAAGAGTACATCTCAAACACGGCACCACGCTTCCATAGTGATGACGGAGGTCCCTTTGATTCCAATGGTGCCGTGGACAGTTCGAAATTGGTATCTTTGGATCGCAAGGTACCTTTCCGAGACGACCTAGGAACTTGCCGTTCCTGAGCCTGGGAAATTTCTAGGATTACAGAAGCTCGCCTGGCGAGTGTTATATCATTAATATCGGGCATGGGACCGCCTGACCACGCAGGCCCCGGACGTAAGAATGAGACAGCTCCGTCATACCAATCGGTAAATTTCCTACCTCCTTCCTTTTCTGATAATCGGAATTGGCCGGAGGCGGCGGCAAGAAGATCCATGCGGGCCTGCGGCATCTGTATGGCCCGGAACGACGCAATGATAATGTCAGCGGAATCCATAGCGGAACGGTCTAGCGAGAGGGCTTCAGATTTGGAGGAGATAAGGTGGACTTTCCAGGGCCTTTCATTATTTTGCAGGAACTTTGTGATTTCTGAGGCCCATTGCTTAACTAGATGGTGAGGGACGATAATGAGGGAAGCCTTAAGATGGATGACTGGTCGGCTAGGTGTCATCGCCTGTCTCCGGGCCACAGAATCGGCAACTTGTGCTCTCTGGTAGTCAAGTAAGGCTAATGAAACGATAGTCTTCCCATATCCAACTTCATGGGCCAAAACGGCACCACAGACCCGATTTATACGCTCGACTGTTCCAGTCAATCGCATATGTAAATCTGGGACTATAACCTCTTCAGTTTCCTTCTCCAGAAATGGAGTTATGACATTACAACGATCGAAAAGCATCCATTCAAGCGCAAGGATTTGGTCTTCTCTTAAGCTTTTCCCATTTGCAATAAATGATGGCGGTTGTCCAAGTGAGCATTGGCCCCTGGTTGTCAACGCAGTTGGCAGCACTTCCGAGATGAAAGATGGAAGTTCCCTAGTATTCTTCGTCTCATACCAAACATTGATAGCCGCTGTTGTTTTCATGGATCTTTTGTACACACCTGGTAATGCATAGCCAGCAGTCGGAAGGTAGCCTCGGGCTCTATGTATCAATGTTTCGAGATTGAGACTGATTCGAATCTCTACTGTTGCTTTCTGACATTCCCTTAGCTGCAATGCCAGGACTGCAGGGCGTTCTTTGAGAGTTTTTTCGAAGAGGTAGCATTCGGCTTGGTCAGATATCAATTCGATGACACGGCCTTCTTTATTGGTAACTTGATGAACACGAGGGGGAACTGGGGCACATTTTGGACAAACAGCCATGTGCCTACGGGATTTTGAATGCTCGGCCTTGGGGGTTGTGATATTGTCATCAAGAATTTGTTGTGATATGTTCTTGAACGAATGATACATGACCCTGAAAACACCGGCATGGTGGCGTTCCGGAATCAATATCCACCCGTCATTACCCGCAGTCTTCTGGGAAAGTTGGGAATATGGATGCATAAGGATAGGAAATAATGGGGATTCCCAAGAGAGTTCAATGGGTAAACGCATGGTGACGAATGGGGATCCGGAATGCTTGTTGCGGCGGGATTGTGCCTGAGTAGATGAAGTAATCACACTTTTGTGGATCAATATCTCCCCTGGTTGCGATACTGAAAGATTATGGCGACCCAACCAGATATCAGGGCCAATACGCAACGGCTCCACAGGTTCTGATGCCATCGGATGTCTCGACCACCATCCCGAACATATCGCTGTTACCTTGTTATTGCCCGGAATTATTGGCCCCAACGTCAAAATAATATCCCGCTGTTCAAAAGCCTGAAGCCGCCGACAACTCGTTGCCATGACTAAATGGTCATCTTCGGGGTCGCTGACAAGACCAACATCCCGCATGATAAACAAAGGTCTAGATATGGATGAACTAACCTTGGAAAAGACTTCGCCACCGGATGTGCCACAAGAGTCTGACCGGTGGTAAATACCACAGGCCGCTTTTGTAAGGCTATCCATCTGCAGTCTGCAAAGGGATAATTTCTTTGGGCCACCGTCTGCACTATCAATAGTCCAGATCCCCGGGCTCAAGGTGATTGTCGAGACACCGGATTTTATATCCCATTTGACATCAAGAGACCCTCTAATTGTCTTATTGACCCACAGAGACCAATCAGACGCCCGTGGAACCCCGGAACTCGCTTGGCTTGATACAACAGCTCTCATAAAAGGCAGTTTCGGATCATAGACTTTCGAATGCCTTCTCACCAACCATGACGCTGGGTTTAAATAAACAAACCAAGTCACCCGGCCATCCGAAAGAACAATCTGTAGTCTTGAATTCCTCCCCGTATAAAACAATGTGATGTTAGCTCCAATGTGAACCTTCTGGAATACGTATCTGACACCCTCCCTCACCAGCCCCAGCATATCCCCGATCCCCGATCCTATCGCCTGGGGCCCCGCCATGTCTTCAACATCTGGAATTTCCACTAAACAATCCTCGCCATAGATGCATTTTTGCCCATTAACAAAGTCCCAGCCTGTATTCACAAACACAAACGCCGAATTTGCTCGCATCTTAACCTTTAGGATTGCTGTTTCTATGTCCAATACATGTATCTTAGGAACCTCCCTAAACATATGTATCGGATTCCCTTTGCACTGAATACATCGAACTTCCAAACAGACTTGGCAAGAATACAAGTCGGCTCCGCGATCACGGATATGATTACCTTCGCAAGGGCACCAGACACGGCAACATATATATAGTTCTTGCAGTTGGAGTAACGTCAAGCCATCTAATTGTCTAGGCCTACTCGCCCCGACATCAACTAAGTCCAAAATATCCCGTTTCTTCGGCTCATCGATGATATGCCGTGCCCTTTCTTGCTCTTCAATGAATGTCTTTTCATAAGTAATAGCCTGACGTGAAGGCTCATCCCCTAAAACCGCAACACGTGCCATCAACACTGAAAGAATCGCCGCACCCACCACGGTTGTCGACATTGCATTCCCTGCAAGATCCTGAAGTTGCGCTTGCGTCTCAATCGACGGGACAATCCTATCCATACTGATCCCCTGTAGTGCCAATGCCTCAATTCCAAGTAATGGGCGGCCTTGGTTCGTAACAAATGGGTTTCCTTTTGGAGTTAGACAAGGCGTCAAGCCCAATTGCCCCGGCGACCTATCAACATTCTGCGAGATATCGTAGATTTGCAGCTTGTGCGCGAAATCATACCCCTTCATGAGACCTCGCTCATACGTAATATCCAACAAATCCTTTTCCCGCTCCCCCAACTCTTGAATCGCCTCGCGGAACGAATCGTCCCTAGGCGTACTATGACCCCGCTCATCCATCATTGTATACCGACTACCACTGGGCAACCCTTCTGATACCCGAGCCTCTGCATGTCGCAATTGGCACATTCTTGCGTCATTGATCCTGAGTGACCTCGGGCTTTTCCTTAATGAATTCCGATACTCCACCACTCTGTGGTCTCCCGGTGGAAGTATAAACTCTTCTAAGCCCACCGGTTCATCAATAGCTAACAATTCCATTGCCCCTTCCCAAGTCGCCGTAAACTTTTCGGCATCATGTGAGGTCTCAAAAACCGCAGCGTCGACAGCCACCAAGTAACCTCGCATGCGGATATGCGGGATGCCATAGTCTTTGGTGTTGACTTTTACGTACTTTGCCGTGTAGCCAATAGATGCGAACCAGAAGTCAGCGATTTCATCCCATGGGGCATTGATGACATTTTCCATGATGACTACAGCAGGGCGGTATTTGCTAATATACAATAGACCCGCAAGGAAAGTGCGGGATGATTCACCCTCAGCGGTGGCCAGAAGTGCGGTTAGGAAGTCATTGATCTTTGGATCAGGGTACCGGTAGTCGGCTTGCCTGGTTGACCGGGTGCCTTTTGCTAGAGCCTTCTTTGAATTATTCAAATTTGAAAAGTCTACACAGCTGGAGCCAAAGACCAGCAGATCGATGTCCTGGCCAACCTCCACCATGAATCCCTCCGCATTCATTCTATTACATGTTAGCATCCAATATCCATATTTCAAACTGACATACCTAATACGTACGCCCTGTCAAACCTCGCCATCTCTAAAACATCTCTAAACACTGGCCCCTTGGGCCCGACATTCCGCCGAATAAACGCCTGCTTAAACTCCTCGATCTCCGCACTAAATACATGCTCCCAACTAACAATCCCCCCACATCCCATACCCGCCGCCGCCTCCCGAATCTCCATCAGCGCAAATATCGGCGCGTCTGTCCCCGAACATAATGTTCCGATGTTCAAATGAAAACCCGACTGGGCACTAGGCGCTAGGTTGAGTGAGAGGGCAGTCCGTAGAAGGTAGGCGAAGGTGACGGGGACGCTGGTGAGGGTTGGGGGCGGTGGGGGGCAGAGGTATGAAGGTAAAAGGAAGGAATAATGCGGTGGAGAGGAAGGCAAAGTGGGGGCAGAATCACTTTCGACAAGAGTGTGGTCGGGGGAGACGGGAATGGCATCAGAGGCGACTTGATGGTCCATCAAGGGGACCTCGATAGGGTCATCATCAGTTGTCAAAGAACCCATTAGTATGTAATTGGTATTGGAACCTGTTGACAAGGGAAGAGAGAAAGAGAATACCTTCACTTCACATTCGCATTGCGGGCTTTTACACCTGCAACTGGTAGTACTATAATCATCCCATATCGAAATGTTTGCTTAACAATCAAGCATTAACATACATTAGTTAAACTTTCTAAACATTAACAAACGCACAATAGGCATGCCACAGTTTATTTAGATGAAGAGACAAAAATAACAAAACCAAGAATATTTTATCATCGCCACTTTTGCTACAAACCACCTCCAGGCTTACACACTTCCCGATCCGGTAGTTCTAAACCTTCCCGATGTGGTTGACCAATGTTACATTATGCCCTAATAAACCCTAAATACAAATGGAGCTTGATAATAGCATACTTTATGTCACGTGATTATTTAATGCTGGTACTTCCTCATTTGGAATAATAGTATTTTTTTGATTGACAACTCATAGCCGACACCAAATGGGACATGCCGTGAGCCACCTCACAACCACCAATTGTTTATGATATTTCTTTTCTCATGTTCCGTTTAACCCCATCCTGACCCCTCTAACGACCAGGCGCGAGATCACCGCCATCCTCAATCACACCCAGCGGCTCCGAAAATATCACCAACTCAACCGGCATTAACAACATATCAATAAGAGAAAAGAGCAGACCGAAATAAAAGGGCGGTGTCATCCAATAAGGAGGCATCACCGCCCTCGTTTCTATCAATTCAAGAAATCAAGCAAAACAATACAGGCCAATCCATCCTATCATGGCAAATTTCAAAACGCCCCGAGATCCCATAGGGGAATTAACCCCTCAAAGTTATATATGAACGTGTATAAACACAATCTACCCACACTCTCCTTTACCCTTCCTTGGCCACCACATCAATCGCCGCAAGAACTTAGTTCGAGGGACCGAAGATGGTCTCCATAAGGATACCGGTGATACGGTAAGGGTCGGCGTTGGAAGCGGGGCGGCGATCCTCGAAGTAGCCGTAGCCCTTGGCACCGCACTCACGGGGAATACGGATGGAGCAGCCACGGTTGGCAACACCCCAGGTGAACTTGTCAATGGCACCGGTCTCGTGACGACCGGTGAGACGAGCCTCGTTACCCTCACCGTAAACGGCGATGTGCTCGGCGTGGCGCTTAGCCAGCTTCTCAATAGCCTCCTCAATGAACTTCATACCACCCTCCTTGCGCATATCCTCGGTGGAGAAGTTGCTGTGAAGACCGGCACCGTTCCAGTCACCGGGAATGGGCTTGGGGTGGAAGGAAACCTTGGCGCCGAACTCCTCAGCGATGCGGCACAGGAGGAAACGCGAGACCCAAAGGTGGTCACCCACTGTAGAAATGTTAGTATGTTTGGTTTCTCAAGTCATATAGTGAATGTAGAAATCGACTTACTCTCAATACCCTCGCAAGGGCCAACCTGGTACTCCCACTGGGCGGGCATGACCTCGGCATTGGTACCAGAGATCTTGATGTTGGAGTACAAGCAGGCCTTGTAGTGAGCATCAACAATGTCGCGCTGAACGACCTTACCGGCACCAACACCGCAGTAGTAAGGACCCTGGGGAGCAGGGAAACCGCCAGCGGGCCAGCCGAAGGGGCGGTCAGAAGCATCAAGCAGAGTGTACTCCTGCTCAAGACCGAACCAGGGCTGGGTCTCAGCGTGGGTGTCCATGAGCTTGTTGCACTCGTGGCGGTAGTTGAACTTGTTGGGAGTGCCATCGGCGTTCCAGCACTCGGCCATGACCAGGATGTTGGGAAGACCACGGAACGGGTCGGGGAAGACGGCGACGGGCTTCAGGTAGACATCGGAGTTGTCACCAGGAGCCTGGCCAGTCGAGGAACCATCGAAGTTCCAGGTAGGGAGATCAGAAGGCTGGTAACCCTCGGACTTCTCGTCCAGAGTCTATTGGCAATACATGTTAGCAACGATGCTCGTTGATTTATCTGTGGCAAAGATATGTGGCGTAAATGTGGCGAAGTGTGGGGTAATTGAGTTGGAATATGGGATCCATGAAATTGGCAAAGTAGAGATCACCCGCGATTGACCCGTGCTTCCTGGGTTCCATCATGCAACTAAAGTAGCAGCGAAAACGGCGGAAAAGCTCTTTATGGATCCCAAGCATAGTCTCCAGGGCCGATGACATGCCGAAGCCAATGTCATCGCATCCCAAGAGCCAAGAGCCAGTTGGGACGAATGCCGGGGCAGTGATCCTTTGGAGCCACTATAATCCATGGATGTTGACTCCGCGGAAAGGCGTAGCCCAAGAAAAGACCCAGAATTTATAGCGTAATGCATATAATCTTGGACCTCGAGTATCAATGGCGGTCTGTTTTACTAGCTTGCGATTACGTATAATCGGCGACACCAACTGGTTGCAAACCAGGGCTAATGCGCGATGATACAGAAGGAATTGCAAGGGCGCCGTCACACGACTGAGGCGAAAACACCGAATGACACTAGAGCCAATCATGGACCGCGCAAGGCAGGGGACGGATATGACGAAAGGATAATGCAAGGCTCTGGCTGCCGCAAAGCCAAGAATTCGGCGCAATATGAGGTGCTGATAGGGAAATAAGTGATTAACTTACTCTAGACTTGGAACGAGTGGAACCCTCAGAATCGATCCAAATGTACTCGGCCATGATCTTGCCGTTCTGGCCAAGGGCCAGGTACTTCGCCAACTATTATGGTGTTAGTTATTGGTCATGGTAAAGTTCAAGACCAATACAGCCAGTCCAATGGGCAACAATAGCCGCCGGTTGTATCTGAGTGTGATGACGGATGGGTCCGACACCTCGATCAGACCGGCAGCATCCAGTGCGTAGGGACGAAGGATATCTTGGGATAGGAACATTAGAGACATACGTTGGCGGTTCTGGAAGTGTCAAGAACAGACTAATAAGAGAACATTTCGGTTAGCGATAACTCATTGGCAACATAAACATGGTGATACTTGAGCCGCACTGCATAGTTTCTCCAACAGGCGCAGAGCCATTTGGTAATAGAAACACAGAAGCAAGCCAGGTGACCACCATCCAGCAGCACAGCCAACCAAGATGGATGCTTGAACTGGAGGACAACGGAGGTTAACTCACCATTGTGATGTGTGGTGGGTGTCGTGAGACGGGTATAAAAAAAGAGATAGTAGTAGTAACCGGTTACTAGCACCGAGAGACAAAAATAACAAAAAGGTTAGTTGTTTGGGGATAGGCCAAAGAAGAAAGGAAGAAAAGCCCGGACAAGATGCACCAAGGACGGCGGGGACGAGGATGTTTATATTCACACTTCTTTAGTTAGCCTGCGCATATTGAGTGATGGCTACTTGCTTGTCATTGGCGATATCAAGCACCTTTGGTCTTGTTGAACCTACGGTTATCTACTAGTGCAGGAGATAGCGGCCGGCGCCCACTAGTTTTGCGCCTGGAGGGGTTGCTGGGCGTCCCTGAGGAAGGGGACAAGAAGGAGGAGGCGAGGCCCGCAGGGGGGGGTGTGCGATGGATATGACCGTACACTTGTGGGTGGGTGTACCCAAATTTGTGGCGTGGGCACAGTGCCTTGACAGTGTGTAAGACAGTATAGATTCGGTGTTCAGGTGCTAGAGAAGGGTTCTACGACCAGCTAAAGGCACCTAAAGCACAGTCAAAATAACATTGAATTTATCAATAATTTATCGATGTCGAGTATATTCAAACTTTAGCAATGCAGCTACAATCGGATCAAGAGGCGGGTGTCGTTCTAGATTTCTACGGGTGCGAGAATGGTCAACGTTGAAGTCATTATTGCCAGATTGACTCGAACCAAATTCTCACGATATTCCATAGATACCGCTGTGTGAGTAACCACATGAAGCCGAGGCCTCATTAGACCCTCATCTCTGACTCGCAAGAGCAATTAATGTTTGTCATGAATGTTTAATAGCATCACCATAAATAAGAGGTTGTTGATATCGACATGTCAATATCATTTCAAAAGCTTAGTATGTTATAATGCCAGATGGTAGCAAGGCCACTAGCGTCCCTTGGATGTTTCGTTTTATTGTAAAGCCGAACACTAAAGACACCTAGTATATCCAAGTATAGCATCACCGCAATACCGGCCCGCCAAGGCGTTTCCATCCCCAGGCACCTAAGTGGCGCTTGTGTTTCTTCTGTGCCTTCCAAACAAGCCAAGATCCCTCCCAGAACATCAACCAATACAAATAAGTGTCTCACCGCGTCCAATGCCGTCATTCGCCCAAGCATTTATCCGTTTCGGTGTCCACGATACAATGCGGACAAAACGATATACGGGATCATTTATTACTTGATGAGAATGACATTGTGGCCATCCCACACTTTGACGGAAGAGGGCTACGCCACTGCGGTGGCCAGGTCCCCGTTAGCGTCATAGGCCTATAAAAAAAACATCGTACTTGACTAAATTAGTGGGCGCAGTCTACACTTGAATCTGCGTGGGACCAACTAAATTATCAGAGCCAAAATATGGTCGTATATCGTGACTTGGACATCATCAAAGCTCGTTAGCGATGCCTGGGGGAAAATACAACGATTAAATAATGAGAACTTTATCATCACGCAAGGGCGGACACTGCCTTGTCATTTTCTCTCAATTCTGTTTTTGGCAACAGATGGCTTAAAGAGCTCTGATTGGCTAGCTTTTAACACCCGACTCTTGATGACAGCAATTCGTTAGAAATCGAAAAAAAAGCTTTGGCTTTGGAATGCGGAGGCGGCATTTGAGTGGATGGCCGGATGGGAGCGTCTTATAATTTCTGTCTAGATTTTCATCTGCATCTTGGAGAAGTATCACAACATTGGTCATTAGAGCATGAAAGGTCTCGTCCATGTCGCTAAATGGCCTGATGGCGATGGAAATAGCGTTGTTTTCGTCTAGTTTCGGCTGATGGGAATGAAAACTCTGCTGGTCGCATAATTGGTGTTATATAACTGGATGACAGCTTCATCATAAGCTCATCAGAGCACATACTAAATCTGTTGCCACATATGAATACAAGCTAGAATATATTCGAACTTGTCAAAAAGTCGTGTGACTGTACCCTAAGAATAAACCCTCTAATATGTTCAATATGAGCTTGACATCGTCTCTGTCGTCATCTCCTTTCTCCTACACCAGAACCCCATTTCTGGGACGTCGATATCGTCTCGTCATTAGAATGGCGGCTCAATGATATTCATTTTTACATGTCCGATGTCCATCGTCATCTTCTATCACCTTTAATGGTTAATCGCATACATATAATGTCATGTAGGTACCCATTCACAGCGGAATCCACACCATTCTCCACTTAGTCATCCTTCCGTCTGCCCGCCAGTATTCCATGGCGCCTCTCGCAGCCGGGCTTGCTCTCCGATGGCTTATCTCGCCGCGGTGTTGGACTTTCTAGTTGTGGATACCGAATGGCAAGGTGTATTATTCCGCTTTCGTGGTGACTTGATGAAAGTTTGAGGTTTAAGAGGTTGCGGATCGAGTGGGGGATGGTTTGTGGGTTTTCTGTCATAAAATCCAAAGATATTTCTTGGGATTGGGATAGCGGAATAAGATGATCGCAATTTAACCGACGTTAGTTACAAAGAGCGCTAGTCGATTAGTCAGATTGGAATGACTAGTCATTATGCTTTTATGGATTCACGGTTGTTAATCGATGTCTGTTTCGGTACGACTAAAATAGAAGTGAGGTCTCTAGTTTAACATGTATGGAGCTTGATGTGGGACAAAGTGGTAACCCTTGTCTGTCATAACCCTATGTATTTTTTGACTTCAACCTTACTAACATCGTCATTCCTGAAAACAATGTCTCATTTACATACTTATTACTTGATGCCAAGAACATGACATTCCGTACTGTATTTCCAGTTGATAAATAGCCCTGAAAACATATACGTATTACCAATAAATACTTGTAATTGTTGTCACAGCTGAAATCTGTTAATATGCATTGATCTTACCACCTGCTGGTATCAAATCAATATTCAACATATGTACAGTCAACATTCTCAATATAACCTCTCGACCCAAACAAAGTTCCTAGTGTGGTCATGCAAAACCCACTGACCCTGCGTGCGTCGCTCCTCGTCCAAGCATCATATATGGTTCGTGTAAACCTGCACCAAGCCCAGACCACCAAGTAGCCCTGCCCCAAACACACATAAATATCAGTTATCCGCTACCAGCCGAGATGGCACAGCTGAGAAGACAGATATCAAGAAGGGCCACCCAGCAGGCGTTGTTCGGTCATGATCACTCTCGTTAATATAAAAGGGCACATGCCTTGAGATATGGCATATCACAATGGAAAATTTGCTGATAACAACAAGGTCACGAAGCAGATCCTTCCAATGTGGCAGTTTGTGGGGGGCCAAAAAAGGTTATTTGTTGCTGGAGGATAAGAATGCTATCAATATATATTGGCAGCTGAGATACTGATTGGTGATATCACGAGATGGGGGAAAATGTGTTGATGTGTGGAAAACAGGGAGGTAACAGCCGAGAAGAAGCGAGGACAGCGCATTCGTAGATATTTTTAATGCATGTGTCAATAATATACAGGGCGACTGCAAATATCTTCAGATAACAAAAGGTAAAAATCGATAGTCAGCCCATGTGATGAAGTGTGATAGTGATTATTACAAGAAGTACTAGGAATGTTGGGCCCTGGATTTTCAGATTTGGTTCATTGGCCATCGGCGGCATGCAGAAAACAACCTCTGGCACAGGTGATATCACATTACATATAGGCCAAGTACTGATCACATCGGTTAGTTACATGGGTGACTAGAAGTTGTTTCATCTAAGGTCAGATATTATAGATAACTACCTAGGTCTCGTGATGGTTCTCCAATGGGGGCGTGGGTAGTGGTGATCAAGAGGAGAGCGGAGCGGGTACCTAAGAAAGCCCTATCTTGGGCGCTGACGGGCGATTAGATGGATGCCTTTGTTATCTTAAGCATATCACTTTGGGAATATAATAAGAGATAATGATGCTTTTTTTTCTTGGGCAGGTGGCTGATGGAATGGATGACTGGGTAGTGGTATTGCGGGTTCTTGATATCAGGCGATACCCCGCACTTGCGGTATCAGTGATTGCGGTAAGACTACATGATGTGTTGGTGAGTGTCAGATAGACAATAGATAGACATAATGAAAAAAAAAATTCATCATCAAGAAAACAGTTCATTGTTTCTTCATCTATACAATGCGCGATGTTATGTCTAAAGTAATATCTAATTATGGTCTTGATAATCGATTTGCAATACTCACCGAATCCCCACTTACATTCACCGTCTCCGCCCCAGCAGTGCCGTCTAGAAGCCCACTAGAACCAATCCCCCCGCGCCGTCTACCGGATTTGAACTTGATATGTAATTCAAATTACCTTACTTGTATCCATAGAATCTACGAATATCCCATTGGCCACGTACCTCTCATGCACAGAACCTTTCTGATAACCAGTTACCTCCGTAATACTCCCAATCAGATATAACCACCAATGCAGCCCAAATAGTACATCCCAGTGGCCAAGTTGAGCCCAACCAACCAGCTATCGATATCTCATATGTACCTGCTTCACACCAAATCGCTTCATCGGATACCCCCGATGCTACCTCACAATACCTCTCACGATGCATCACAATACCTCTTAACGCACAGCACCTACCCACACCACTTCCCTCATCTCTCACCCTCCGGCCTTTCCCCCCCGAACGCAAAACCCTGCCCATCTGCTATCTCTTGATTACCTCGTGATCCCCCCCAACCCTCCACAATGCCTCAAACTATTATCTCATCGCGGCTCCTTTCTATGGACCCAGGGCGATTCCAGGGCGCGCCGCTAGTGGAGGAACAGCCTGTGTTTACAGGGGAGCTACAGTGAGTGGAAGTCGACACTACCTGGATTTCCTGTTTGGGACCCAAGGTGGTGCGGGGGCCTTGGGGCTTATCGGAAGGATGTGATTGGCTCAGAGTATAAAGTGTGTCCTGTTTACGAAATGGGGAATCTGAAGAAAGCAAAAAAAAAATTGTGATGCTAGGTAAAGACGATGGCAAGATCGACTTAACGTTGGGGGGATCTGACATATGTCTCGGAATTGGAAAAAGAATGTGGCATATTGAAAGGGAAAATATCATGAACTTTGCCACAAGTTCACAGACATGATGACCCTTGATTCACCACACATTGTCTATCAGCCTGTTATTGTCTCTGGACGTGGGAATTTCGGAGCTCAAGTCCGCAATGTACGGTTTGTCCTCTTTGGGCTAAATTTCTGGGGTTCCACAGAGTCCCACTCAAGTTGACGGCTCTATTCAAGTAAAGCTTTGCTTTAGTTACCTGAGATACCGACGCCAATCTCGCGATATCGCCATAGATACAATCAAACTCGTCACCACACAGACGGTAGCCCCACCACAGCACCAGCCTTCATATCATTAGACCTTAATACCGCTGTTAAGCTCCACTTAGGTTCCAGGCCATCATCGCCATTGTCGGTCTACCGGTAAACTTCACTCACCTCGTGTAATAGTTTCAATACAAGTCCTACAGGCCCATGGACACCAAGATCATCATCCCTCCAGGAACAGCCTGCTCTGAAGCGGTACATAACCCATCCTCTCGCCCTGCATCACCCAACGGACCGCCTCTCAGCTACCACCCTTACAGTTACAATGCCCCTGGATGGTGCATATATTCAAATGTCTGTTCGTCTTATTAGCGCCCTAATGGTTGTTTGCAACCACCTTCCCCGACCCGGCGCCCCATAATCACCCCGGGAATCCGACGTTGTCATCTCCGTGCGCCCGCTGCAATGTACATAAACGCCGTAACAGAACCCCGCCACAGACACATCCCTCGCTTTCCCCCTCGCTTTTTCATCAATTGGGAGCATTACCATCATCTTACATGCGCTTGTTTACCCCACTTACCAAGTACAATGTCTCAACTCCATCGCTTTTGCGCCCGCTCCGGCCCCACAGATGTCCCGATGGCTTGCTACTGTATCCCTTTCATTTCCCACGTTCCCCCAGACTTGTGAACAAAGGGACCTAATTGACGGGCCGCCCTAGTCAAGTCAATTCCGCTTGCGACGCTTCGGGTCATTGAAGGGCTGCGTGAACCAGGAACCATGAGCTTCTATGGGGCTGACGGGACCGAGAGGTTGGGAAATTATGAAAAAGGTTACTGTGCGGGATGGGAAGGTAGAATGTGCGGGCGCAATTCGAAGTAGAGCGGATGTAGCCGAAAGTGACCGGCAGCAAGGGTTGCAAAATCTTCTTGACAAGGTCTGAGAGGGTTGGTGGTATCAAGAAAACCTTCCAAGGACTTATACAACGTTATCCATATAATTTATTACGTTTCGTAGAGATGGTCTTGTTCCACCAGCCCACAAAGCTAAGCACCACAGCCTCACCCGACATTTCCTCTCGACGTCATCACATACTGAGCCCATGGTTCCACGAAAGGGAGGATGGACTAGCGTAAGTAAAAATAGTACCAAGCTACAGTCCCGCTACTACCGCTACTACACACGAGATCAAACCCCTGTCGGTGTTATTGATACCGGCGGTCATGGCCGGCATTCCGAAGGGGGCCGGCGGCTTTAGATTGTGTACGAGGATAGGTAGGGGGCTGATATGAGCTACCCCACGATATATTGGTAGGTTGAACAGGTGATAGACGGAGATGGTAGCGTCAGTGTCTTAAAGCTTGAAACCATCATGGGATTCCAGGGTTCCAGGAGCATGCATAGTATTCAAATGCCCCGATGTTTGCATCGTAGTAATGATCGGAGAGACATGTTTCAATGCTTGTATGTGATTTTGTAGATCAGGTCAAAAACAAAGTCTACCGGCATTTGATTATTTTCTTACGCCGTCTTCGCAGCATGCCACCGGGTAAGAATTTTCACAGCACCCCTCACGATCCCAGCCAGCACCGATCCGGATAGAGCTAGGGCCACAGCTGCCGCTCATACCAACGGCTATATTTCTGTATAATGAAAAATCCATATCTGCATCACTAAAAAACGGCATGTCACGAAAAACACGGATCTGGTCATGTGCCCTTCGATTCTTTATCCCGATACAACGCTATCAATATTCTAGACATCATAGAACACCATAGTCCCCACAGGAAAATGCGGCGTAAGTCACTCTGTCTATCGACGACCGAGAAAACTAAATAGGCATTATGGATATCCTGGTATCCTGATGTCCATTATGTAATTCTGGGCCCGGAGCCTCCAGGGAGATGCGTGGTAGTCAGGCACGAAGGATATCCAATTATGAGAGCAATACGACAATGTGAGTAAGAATAATGATAGTTGATAGAAAAAGTGAAAACTCTGAGATATGCTTAGTATCAGTGGATCTCCTGGCAGCTTTGAGATCAAGATTAATTGATATCTGATGTGAATTATGGCGTCATAGATTGATGATGTGGGTTTCTCAAAAAGGTTGGGAGAAACGAAATACAAGTCGGCCATGCATGGCTAAATTAAAGTAAATTCGTGATGACATCTTTGAAAGATTCTAATGAAATTCCAAAGTATCAAATTAGACCCACCTTAAACTACCAACTCCTCCTGAATATCTTCAATTTTCTGACCATCAAGCCCATTAACAATGCCAGGGATACTAACCATCCATAAATACATCCTAACCCTTAGAGGCATGCCAATGCTGAGTCAGCTGTACAATCGGTAGTTTACCCGAGTCTCTACCGGGCCCAGAAAAAAACGAGGGCTTCGCACGGACCAACCATCAGAAATCAGGGCTTCGCACGGGCCATGGAGCCAATTCAGGGCACGGGCACGGACCACTTTTGCTGTTGCCACACGGCGCCACACGTTGCCACATGCTAAAATAGGAAATACACCCCACTATTGAAGCCCACAAACCGAATTACACAGTGGTAGGCGCTGAATTTTATCACCGCTTAACGAGAAGTATCACGTTTTCTTCCCTCTGAATACTTTGAAGGTTTATCCCCAGATCAAAAGTCGTCAAAATGGTATGTTGGTGCTATGATGCATGAAGAGAGATAGCAGGATACGAGATCGACGAAAAATGATTTTGCTTTTCGCTGAATTGAGGAGTTTTCGAATTTTTGAACAATGGGTTTTGAGGCAGGATGTCACGATCATGGGTCAAGAATTCGGCGAACTCGACGATACTTGAACAGGTCGGCCACTCCACGAAACGAGACCCTTATGACGGATATAAAACAAGATACCATCAACATCTATGAAGCCAGCAAACCCTCATTATCTCAAAATCATTCTCGTCGACTCGATGCCTACCAAATCTTTGTCAACAGTCCTCTGCCCGAACTGCCATAACTAACATCACGCCCAGGTCAACATTCCCAAGACTAGAAACACCTACTGCAAGGGCAAGGAGTGCCGCAAGCACACCCAGCACCGTGTCACCCAGTACAAGGCCGGCAAGGCTTCGCTCTTTGCGTAAGTTTCCATCCATCCGATTATTTAGGCCGTACGCCTATGTTCAATTTCCAAAATCAGAAAACTAACATACATTTGCTACATAGCCAGGGTAAGAGACGTTACGACCGTAAGCAGAGCGGTTACGGTGGTCAGACCAAGCCTATCTGTAAGTATATATTCAAACTCCAACCTGTCTTCAAGACAACATGACGCCGTATCCAAGCCGTTTTCTAACCAACTTTCCCCAATAGTCCACAAGAAGGCTAAGACCACCAAGAAGATCGTTCTCCGTCTTGAGTGCGTTAAGTGCAAGGCGAAGTGCCAGCTTGCCATCAAGCGCTGCAAGCACTTCGAGCTCGGTGGTGACAAGAAGACCAAGGGTGCCGCCCTTGTCTTCTAAATGCATTTCTTTTCTTTCCTTTTTTTCATCTTCTATTCACTATGACACCGTCATAACGTGTCTGCGTGCCGCTTTCCCTCGGCTCGCCGTCGCGCCGAACTAAAATGGCGAAGGATGGGTAATCATTGGGCTGTGGATTTGGGATCGGATGTGGCCCCAGGTGGGCTGCCGTCTATAGGGAATTGTTACCTGCGGAAAAAAAAGAATAGAGGGCCCATTTGGGTGATCACTACGAGGAATGCGACCATTGGGATGTCAGGAGTCTCGGTCTGGGCTACGGCATGGGCTAGATTCATGAAATCCGCCGACATGTGACATTTGATACCCCCCCGCGTCGGTGTATGGATTACGGAAATCAAAAATCAAAATTTATGCATAACGAATGAAAAAAAGAACAGTAAAAATCATTGCTTTGTTTTCGGTTCCATTTCCTTACATTGTGATATCAGTATTCTGTTCTAAAAGCCCTCACCTCCAACCAGCGTCTTCCCGCCTCCATACCATACCGGGCCGTACCGAATATCAAGGCCCCGCTCTTGGCCGACTATCCACTCAGCAGAGTTTCGAGGGTCATCATTCGCCCAGTAAGTCTCCTCAAGCCATTGATTAACATCCCTAACTGCCTCCACCCACTTTTGAGCTTCCCCGGGGCGGATTTTAGTATCACAACCAATAAAGCGTCCCAGTGTTATATGTGCACTCGGCACCTGGTATCTAGGTACCGGCTCGACGCCTGCTTGTTTTACGGCCTCGAGAACGTCGTGGCGCAGATGGTGATAAGTGTACGAGTCTCCTTGGTGGATTTCAGAGGTTATTGCTGTAGCGGACATTGCGGTAGAACATGTGTCTATGAGGGGTTCTCCGGAGGCGGGCAGAAAGCTGAGGGCAAAGGCAGATGTGTCAAAGGAGACGAATGGCTTGACGAGGCGGGCACGGTGGGTTAACGTGAACGAGGAGAGAGTGGTTGCCGAAGGACGGAGTGTGGTTAGGAGAGCCGTAACTTCAGGAGGAGTTAGGGAGAAGGCGGCTTCCAGGACGGTCATGTGGAAGTTGGCTCCGGGCATCAACCAAGGGCCCCAGGATTCTAAAATGTGTCAATAGGTAATTGTGTGGACAAGAGCGCCGTAGGGAACATACCAGGAATCGCCGGGAGGAGGCGCCGTTGGATCTCGGATGTCATGGCCACAATGTGCTGTGGGGGGCGAGCCCAGAGGACAAGGCAGTTGCGAGGGTCTAGGGTGGCATCCTGGATGATGGAACGGAGAATAGTGTCGGGGGAGAGTTGCGTGGATGGGTCTAGGAGTTTTTGCTCTTGGGCGGTGTGCCGGTTGATTCGGTGGAGAGCGTAGGCGGCGCGGATTGTAGGCTGTGAGAAAGGTTAGCTAAGATGAAGGGTCAAAGAGGGTATTGGGATGAAGCATACAAGGTCAGTTTCGGTGGGGGAGAGGCCAGATGTGTTGGCGATGAAGTCATTGGGGCGGGTGGTGGCCATTGTTGTAGTTAAGGTTTGAAACTCTTAAGGAATAAGATAATAATAACATCTGCTTGAATTATATGGATTATATATATGAGTTCTGGTGGTAGTTAACTGGGCGTAAGTGTAGGATACGTCACGTGAAGTCGTAATTCGTAGTATTGGGGTATTGCGGGGGTTCAATGCCACGTTGGTGGTTCTGTCATATCTGTTCAAAATGCTTGGTCAAATGACTACTTAAGAAAAAAAAATGGTGAATACATTTCTATAATCTTTTTTATGTATCATGAACAACATCATTTTAGATCGTGATATTATACTAGGGTTAATAACCCCACACATATCGCACTAACACATTATCACGTGTAAACTCCAACGCGCCTCGCGCCTATGGGTTTGCTTAAACCGACAAGGGTCTAAATTGTCCAAGACTTCACTTACCTTCCAACCAGCATCAGTTGCTTAGCAGCAACTTTCACGAGTTCAAATTCATCACATTTTGTACATGCAAATGCTTCCTTGTATTTCATCAAATATACCCCACGTACTTATTTGCCTCCATTGATAGGACCTCACTTATCAATTTGGCACTTTCTGACATTCTGACCTGTACTGATTGATATATTGTTTTTCTTTGCGCTGCGGGTTGACGTCACGCAAGTGAGAAGTCACAAATAGTGTTTGCGACCAGCGCAGTTTCTCGAAGTATCCTGGTTATTATTGGCCATTTATTATTTATTCAACTTGGTTTCCCTTATTCTCGGTACCTTTCTTTCCATACCCATTGCAGATATACGAACCGAACACAATGGTTCGCCATAGATATAATTTACACCATCGAAGAATTATCGATTCCGATGACGAAGATAATTCGGTCCAAGTTATCTCATCCGACGATGATGCTTCAAGCGTTGATCAATCCGCAACCGAGCAAGATGATGGTGATGAAGACGAACAAGAGGACGAAGAAGATGAAGACGATGAAGACGACCATTCAGACAATGACCGTTATATACGCCCCCGTGGTCCATCAAATCGCCAAGCATCGATGTTCTTCGATACCGCCGCCTCCGAACATGACAGCGAAGACGAAGAATCTGATGGTGAAGATGGATTTGATGATGAATCTGGGATCCCAACCACCTCATCACCTGGAGATTTCCGCCGCAAGGCATCTAAATACCATCGGCATTCATTGCTCACCAGTGGCCCCGATGTCTGGCAGGATGCCCAGGATTCCGCTTATAAGGACCCAAAACTTCGAAGATTATTGATACAACATGCGAAGCGCACCGCCCCTATTACCAGTTTGCGAATCACCTGGCCTGGCGAAACTAGACATGAGGATCCTAATGTCAAATTTCATTTATTCCCAAAACTTCCAGCGGAGCTGAAACTTCTTATCTGGGAATACGCATTTCCAGAGTTAACAGGGGCCCCGAGAATATTACCATTTGCATATTCCCCTAGTATGGGTGTTCCGCTAATGGAGATATTCGGACTGGCGACCGGCACAGCTGGCGTTCGTACATTAATGGCTATCGACCGGGAGGCTCGGGCTATCGGTCGTGCGAAGTGGCCGACAACATTACCCATCGAGGACGAAGGACTGATCCGATTCTCCCCGGCGCGGGACATTGTATGGATTCGGGCGTTCTATGGCAAGATGCAAGGTGGGTCATGGCCGCGGATTCGTGGAGTTACGGACAAGATTGAGAATTTGGCAGTGCAGACGGACGGGGTATTTGAGGATCCACATGAAAGGATGACAGGGAGCTTGAAGGCTCCGGTGGTGTTCTTGTCTTCGTTTCCGAAGTTAAAGAATGTGTTTTTGGAGTCGGAATTGTTAGGGAATCCGGGGTGTGTTTGTTCCTGGGTTCAGAGTGATAATGCGGTGGTGATTAGAGATGTTGTGGTGGAGGAAAATGAGATTGGAGAGAGAAGGGGGATTCCACTCATCTATGCAGTGCCGGATATATGGGGGAGACGGAAGGAGTTGGGTCTGGATAGACCAGTGGTTGAGACAAAGAAGGATACAAAGAAAGAGCCCAAGATTTACGATCCTTTCAATGACTCAGAGCCGGAATCTGAATCTGATTCGGAGGATCCTGGACCGGAATTGGCTTCGGAGGCTACTGGGGTTATCGGCTCTGGCTCTATCCCGTTTGCTAAGGCCTTCAAGACATACATCAATCTTGCCGAGAACCTAGCGGACCCTTCGCAGTTCCCCCGATCGATATCTTGGTCTCATTTGAACACGCTCAAATTCTGGCCGCTTATCGAGATGACTAAGGGTATTTGGCCACAGTCAGCTTTATGTGAACGCATGATGACGAGCACCATGATGAACATGGCACGGGATCCCCCGAGATATTCTAAATTTTGCTCTTTGCAGAATATGAGGATGTCATTGGGGATTTCGGAAGGGGTCATGCAAGACGCGGGATGGCAGATGGCGATGCAAGGGGAGGAGGAAATGGCAATAGCTATGGCTATGGAGATGGGGATGGAGGATGACCCATTAGTTGTAGGAAGTGATGAGGAGGATAGTGAGGGGGAGGTCAATGTTGGAGGTCACGGTTATGACGATGAAGAGGAAGAGGAAGACGAGGAATATGAAAGCGACTTTGTGGTGGAGGATGGCGAGATTGAATATGAGGAAGGAAATACGTTGTTTGATGAATATGAGTTTGATACGCCGGGGAGGCCACCACGGGGAAATAATAGAGAGGTTGTCGAATTGTCGGATGATGAGGATGAGGATCAGGATGGCGAAGAACAAGGAGATGATAGAGACGGATCGAGCACAGACGAGGATTCAGAGGGGCCAGTACAGCCGAAGACGAGGAGGAGACGGTTGGCACCGAGAGAAGAAACTGGATATACGGGAGTTTCTGGCGTTCGCAGAAATAAGGTTGTGGTTATTGATGATGATGATGACGATGATGAAGAGGAGGAGGAAACAAGACCTTTACCGACGAGAGGAAAGAGACGAAGAGTTGTTGATGATGACGATGATGACGACGATGAAGATGAAGAGGAAGTGACGAATAGTGAAGATGGGAGCTCAAATGAAGTTGGAGGAAAGAGAAGGAGGGTGGTCAGGAGAGTTGTCAGTGATGATGAGAGCGATTAAGAACTGTATCTTTGATTTCATTTAATTGGGACTTATAGAGTTGGTTTTAGATTTATACCCAGGTTGTTATGGGATTAGAGAGTATGAGGGTATCATGGTTTAGAGATCTCTCAGTATTTTAAAATAGAGGCAAGTCTGCCATTGAGTAGAGAAATTTTTGTATATGTCATTTATTACTTCGGATTAACATGTTTCCATGATCTTTATTTTGAATAACCTTTAAACACAGTCTTCGTGCCCCCCCAAACACTCGATGTATTCTCCAACATGTTTTCAGCCTAGCGACATGTTAATCCGAACTTTGATCATCACCCAAATTCACATTCAGAACTGCCAAGAGTTATCTATTCATGATAGGGTTCTAGATAACGTATTGGTGGTTGATCTGAGGTTTGTGCCGCACAGTTCATTAAGAGTCTGATCGGCGAAGGGGAAATGCACGGGATAGATAAACGCCGGGGTTCCGAGAGGTTTCATGTATGTATATTTGTGGAAGGTGAGTGGTTATTTTTTTTTTTGGAGAGTTTGAAGGGGAGAATGGGGAGAGGGAGGGGAGGAAATAGAGATTCAGATTGAGATTTTAAGCATATTGGATGTCCAGGGGCCAAGTGGGAGGTTATTTTGTTGTTGAGTTTGTGGAATGTTTGGTCACTTGTGGTGGATCCACGAACTTGTGTCTAGCGCGATCCTGGGTGAGCGGTGGAAGGGGGAAAAAACGCCTCGCATATGCCTTGCTGTAGGGACGACGGGCTATTAGGTCTTGGAGAGCAGGGGAGGACTTGCCGTCTTGTCCGTTGTGGGTTGGGATTTGGATTTGGATTGGGATGGCGGACTCGGTATTAGCCGGTGATGGGAGATCAGAGAAGGTAGTGGCCTGTGTGTTGGCGGTGCAGAGTGAGAGTTCGTATTTGGGTTTGGAGGGAACAAGGGGGATCGGAGGAGAGGATGGGCAATCTGAGGTGATCCAAGGCGTATAGGATGAAGATGAACTATTGGTGATTGTTCTTGTTGTTGTTTGGTTGTTTGGTTGTTTTGGTGGATAAAGTGAGGTTGGGAATGGTGATAAGTGGATGCATGTTATATCAGCTGACCAGTACCACGGGAAAGCCGTGACTTGGTTGAAAAGTTGTCAGGCAGATAAAGTAAAAGGGCGTTCGGAACCGGATTTGCGTATGAGTTTCCGCAATTGGATAATGGGATCCGGAGTATTGGATTGACCAGCCACATTGACAACTCATAGAATTAGCCAGCGCTGTCTTCTCAGGGAGATCCATAGTACTTCTTTCTTGTCCTGGGAGTCTATCGTTCTTTGATATCATAAGTTTGCCATGAAGAGTTGGCCAAAACACCAGGGACTCGGTCTACGTCACAAATTCTTATTCAAGTTGGCGGCTCTGTATCTGTGTCCCAGGGCAAGTTTAATGCTGGCGGGGGCATTAAGAGGGTGGGAAGTCTAGTAGTCTGTGCGGGGGCTTCATGGGCTATTTTTGATAGTAGATGGCAATTCGTCTGACTAATGGGGCAACTTTATGGTCAGAGGTGGTTTCATGATAGCATTGGGGATATTAAGAGAGTTTGAACAATGGGAATAATACCACGGGCTTCAACGCGTGATATGGGAGAATCGCGGGTTTATGAGTTGCATTGGGGTGACGATGTCGAGATGGTTTCACGCAGTGGAAGGGGACAGCCTGATTATGGGGAACAATCCGAGATCCCAGGGTAGGAACTGTACCTGGAAGGTGCCTAAGGAGAGAAAAAGGAAGGATAAAAAAGAAAATAAGAAAATAAGGAAACAAGGAAATGAGGAAAGAACTTTCATGTTCGCCGAAAAGGGAAATGACAAGATGTGGAAAGGACTTGGTTATTAATGGGCTGGCGTAACATGACATTCACCCAACAGATAACTGACATTGAGCATCTCACCGAATTAACAGAACACCAATAGAACACCAATGGCGTGTATATCAGGATCCAAGTAATGAATAGTCTAAGTCTAGATCTCACTATTGCTCTTCCATTCACTGGAAGGGGGACAAGTCCCCTGCCACATGGGTCAATCGCATTAATGCTTTCTCTAATACAGGATGCCAACCAAAGTTAAGCTCGCTGCTAAAACCCACCACTTGGTAAACGGCGATGCCCCATGCTTGCGATCCTCGACATGAGACGGCAGAGGATCCAAGGTTGCGAGAGTGGATTCATGCTTAGCAGGGAAGAGAGGGGATGGAGTGAGAGTCGAGAGAGGGTTGGAAAAGTATATGAAGATGGATAAGGCCGGGTGGGAAGGATGGGACGGGCAAAGATAGGATTTTGTTGTGATTTTCTTCTCTCGTTTTTCTTTTTCTTCTATTTTTTGAGGTCGATACAATTGCTTGACTTGTCTAATTAACTTGACGTTCTTTATTTCATCATCATCATATATATACATATATATCTACTTATTACTTTTATTATTATTGGGGATATCACGTGGCTTTTGATATCGATTTTCGATCTTTTTTCTTTTCATTTTGCATATTTTCTCTATTTTTCATTGCGTTGCTACGAAGTGTTGACGCTACCTACTAAGCAAGTCTCACAATACACTGATATTCGTACTTCCACTATCGCATCAACATCCGCATCTTGATAATATCACGCGAGCCTTAATCGATCACGAACATACTGCATTGCATGACGTCAAGTCCATATACATATCTGCCATCACCTCGCCAAAAACTCATAATATTTGACTTCACACGCACACAACCACCACCACCATGAAACCTCTATCCCTCTTTACCCTTTTCCTCCCCACCCTCGCGGCCCGTTTCCAAAACGACTTCTCCTCCTACCCCTCCGGTGCCGTCTCCTGCCTCTACAAATCCGACAACTCATCCGGCTGCAATGGCAACACCGTCACCCTCATGAACGCCTGCCTCTGCGCCAACGGTGGCAACTTCATCACCAACACTGCAAAGTGCATGCTGGAATCCGGCTCAACCGACGATCTAAGCGCCACATATTCTGTCCTCAGAGTAAACTGCCAAGGGACGGCAAGTGGCATCACGGTTAACGAAGCAGATTTCATGGCGGCGGGGACCGCGGCTTCAACGACGGCTGGGACTACGGGGACTACGGGGACTACCATCTCGGCGACAGCAGTGCCTGCTGAGGCAACGTCGGATGTTGTGGCAACTCCTTCGGCTTCGTCGACGTCAAACGATAGCCTACCGTCATCGACACTCATTGGCATTGGTGCCGGCTTAGGAATTGGCGGTTTCGCCGCCGTCGCTATAACGGCGTTCCTCATCTACCGTCGCCGGCAAAAGAAAAAGGTCACAAAACCCCTTCTTCCTCGCACGTCCTCTGGCTCATCATACCTCAAGCCTCCGGGCACCTCTAACGGCACCATGTCGCCTACATCCCCTATGACCTCGCCAGGCTCTTGGGACCCCGTTAACGGGTACGGGGCGCCACCCGGGTATGCGTACACGGGGCCTCATCCCATTATGGGCGACATTAAGGATGTGAATGGAGGGATCCCTGTGGAGATGGGCGGCGGGGAGGGCATCGTGTTTGAGTTGGATGGGACGGGGGTCGATAGGCCGGTTGTGGAGATGGCCGGGAATGGAGAGTTGGTGCACCCAAGGGCGAAGGAGCGGGAGGATATGAGGGAGAAGTTGGCGAAGGAACGGGATAGGTTTTAAGGGGAGGAGATAAAATCAGACATTGGGGAAATGGTGATTGTGGAGGAAAAGGGCGTTGGGCGTTTAGGATTATGGTGACTAACATCATGTCGCCATTGGGAATTGCATTATGACTTGATTTGATTTGATTTATTGAATATATTACTTTTAAATATTATATTGAACATGGGGTAGATTTTATGAGAATTGTCATGTCATCGTCATATGTACTGTGAAATCAAAGCCACTTATACTAGCTCATCAAACCCTTGGCCTCTCAATCTTTCTGATGCCAATATTTGCACTCATGTCTGGAATCTAAAACCAATTAGTTAGCAACCATCATAAAATTATCATAGATTCGTCTGGGAATCCCGCAACTTACAATATTCTGCCCAATAAACTTCCTTTCCGGTCTCTCCCTCTCCTCAATTTCATAATTCATCACCAAATACCCCACGACCATCTTCATCTGCTTACTAACAAAAAACCTCCCCGGACAAGCATGCCTCCCATGACCAAACCCCAAATGCCTCTCATTTGTTGTCGTCATCTTCAACCGCGCCCTCCGCGCCACACTCTCCCCGTCAACCCTTGCGTCGGCAAACCGCCACGGATGATAAGATTCCGCACCCTCATAGACCTCGGAGTCCCGGTGGTTCCCTTGCATGTTGAGGGAAAGGAGGGAGCCCTGGGGGAGGACTGTTCCGTCCGGGGCGAGAAGGCCGGCAGCGGGTTGGACGACGCGTTCAATCATTGTTGGTGCAATGTTACTGAAGCGTTGTGATTCTCTCAAAGCCGAGTCGAGTTTGACGAGTTGGTCGAGGGAGGTGTGAGTAAGAGTGGCCATGTGGGCATCGAGAGTGGCTTGCGAGGTCGTATAGGGGTTCCAGTGGCCAGTGGCGGGGTCGATGGGAAGGTTAATGGCGGTGGCGATTTCGTTGCGAAGGTCGGCGAGCCAGGTTTGGCTGGTGGGAGAGCTGAGGATATCAAGGAAGAAGTTGTGGGAGGTTAGAGTTGTGGTGTGGAGGGCGGCGAATTCAGTGGGGATGAGGCGGAGGACAATGCGCCAGGGGTTTAACTCGGGCATGTTTCCTTCCGCGAGGGCAAGGCGGATGTGCCAAGTGAGATAGTCTTCTGGAATTTCGGTTTTCTCGGGGTTCCGGCCCGCAAGGTCACGTTGAATGAGGGCGATGCGATCCTCAATGTGGGGTTTCAGGGCTTTATAGAGTTTGTGGGCGTGGATACGCGAGGGGATAGTAAGGATGGGGGCAATGAGAGCATGTGTGATTTTCGGAAAGGAATTGAGGATGAAGGTGTTGGCCATGACGATATGAGCGATGCGGGCGAAACTTTGGCAGATAGGATGGGTGGCGGGGAGTTCAAGGCCGAGCATCATGCGGTTGGTGTTACTGAGGACGAAGCTGAGCATCGTATCCCAAAGGTTGAGATAGTGGAAGGCCTTTGTAGGCTGAGCAAAGTAAATTTCTTCTTTGCTGGAGTTAGCTTGCGGCTCACCAAGTATAATCGGAGCCATTTTGCTAATAATTTGGTTGATTGGGGAAATCATGTTGCTAGTATTCCTTTGAAGAAACTTGTGGATAACCCGGCCGTGAAATATATTGTGAACAACGGCGGGGTCCATGAAGTTCCACCCGGCGTGGAGAGACAGCTCGTGTGCGGCTGCGACGGACAAGACATCATCGGGCTGGGCGAGATACCACGAAGTCCATTGGGGTGGTAGCATGATATTTGCAGGGCGATTCGGCGGCCCGGGGATGATGAAGGGGATGCCATGGCGGTTGTACTGGAATGAGCATTAGTAGCTGGCTAGATCTAAGACATTGGAGACGAGTTGGGAGGACAATGGAGAACTGGATACATTCCCAGTGTATGGAGAGACAGGATATGAAGTTTATAGGGAGACAACAATAGAGAGTTCTTACTTTGTCGTAACCTTCTTGGGTCCACGTAGTGTATTTGGAGAAATAGTCCTTGAAGTTGAGGATCAGGGAGAAGAAGCCGGTATGTCCGACGCGGGGGATTGACGATGGGTATCGGGCAGTAGGTGCGCGGAGGACATCAACCATAGTGAAAACAATCCAGAAGATGACGAGCCCAGCACATATCTGTACGGCGTTCACTGATGATACTCTATCCACGACATCCCCAATAATTTGTCTCACGACCCCAGGGGCCATTACGGGAGGAATTTAGTGATGGCAGGAGGATGGAAATGAGAAGAGTGAACGTATAGAGGCCGCCGGAGTGGCTTTATCTCACGAAAAAAAAAATTATGTATTGGAATATAAGATCAATTTCAGCCTGCCAGTTCATAAACAAGAGAACCCAAGATTTAATGATCAAGAAATAGGTCTGATAATAATAGTGTAAAGCTAACTGGCTATGTTCTACAACAAAACAATGGGATCCTCAACTCTTTTAAACCAACCTCGCTTCGAGAACCCACGCTAGAACTTTAACATGGGCAACAGCTGTTACCAAGTATCTGATTGTTCCCCCATGAGCTATTAGCATTCTCCCAGGTCCACCTTGCAGCAACTAGATCGGTTAGAGGAGATGGCGTCGGCTAACATGGACATCGGGAGGGAGATCGGGGCCACAACCATGGGAGACACACAAGCGATGCATGCATGTGTTTTGAGGGGTTGTAGCCGCTGCTATAACACTCCAGAGCAGTGTGACATTGAGCTTTGTTAGCAGTATAATAGCACAGCTAGCAGGTTTAAGATGAAGCGATTGCTACACCGGGATCTGCACGCACAAAGAGGATCTAGGCAAATGACTATGCGCGATAACCCCTTCCACGGAATATATCACCTCCGGCCCACCACTAGTGCCCATACAATCAACCTCTCTCTACCAGATCAACAAAAATTCCCCTCCTTACCTCTCCTTCGACCTCCATCCCTCTCGGGTCATGATCCCTTTCGCCGGTTTCCAACTCCATACATCGCATCGCCACCCGTCCATCCGCACTACACCACCAACCAACCAACCGCCAACCCATCCTAATGTCACCTGCACCGTTGCCTTCGACCAAGACAGTTCCCAAATGTCAATATAAGCGATTTCCTATTTAGGCCCCTGCACGGTAGCCTCATAACCCATAACCCATAACCAGGTTTCTTCCCTTTTTCCTTTTCGCTTCATCTCGAGAACGGGACGGGACATGTTCCAGATCTATAACAAGTGCTTAATCCCGTGATATGTGACCAAAATTTGACCCCATCGCCTTTCTTTTCTCACTGTCTCTATGCCGTGTATAGAGCGATGCATGCAGGCATGCGTGATGCTTACATTGATTGCTAAAGTGCCGACAGCCATGTATTGGCGATTGTCCATGGCGCTGGTGAAAGGATTTGAGATGTTGCCTTCGCTTAGAGGGCATCTGCAGGGCTGTCTATTATGACAGGGAATGTCGATTTGCGTTGGAAGCGAGATATGGAGGACGGTGTGCAAGCTTGAGGGATGATGTAGCGATCATAGGCAATGGCTGACTTGACGATATTGTAGGTAAATAGGATTGGCAGAACGCTTACTTTCTAGTGAGTTAGTTGGAATATTGGGTATATAATGTATATATTGGGCAAATACCACTCACAACCAACATACCAAAATCCTGATACAACCCAGACGCCACACTCTATTGCATCCTGAGACTACCACTTTAATTCCCCTCCCATCCCATCGGCTAGAGGCTGTGCGACAAACAATTTATATATCACACCCCCGACCGCTGCCTTGTCAAGCATGTGGTCCCCCATTGACATATAGTAATATAGCATTTCGCCCTGTCTTACAATGTTGGCCTAATGACAAACGAAACATCGCTTTAACCGAGCACGGCTAGTGCAAGGCACGACTAATCTCTATATGCAGCAGAGATTTATAGATAAACTCTCATGATGTCGGTATCCATATGTTGTCTATTGTTCTGGAGAGAACATACAGAAATATAGAGCAGCGTTGCGGGCTGCCAGAAGGGTCAAGTTCAAGACAGAGGGTTGCTGGAGATGATGCTGGTCATTGTAGACATCATTATCATTTTGATAAGGGATTCATTGCCTTTGAGATTTGGTATGATGGCGATGAGGTATCTGACGATTATTCTCCTGACATGTTCGCAGTAACAGCGATGAAAATGGGGATGGCGAGGCAGATGGGGGCATATGATCTCAATCCGAGAATTTTGTAGGTATATCCCATGCTGATAATGGATTTGAAAATTCGGGAAGTTTGGGAGTACACCTTTGTGGCTCTTGGGATTCCGAGTCTCAGAGACAAGGGGGCTTATCTGGTTGTTTTCTTCGATGTTAGAAGTTGTGTTAAAGTCCACTAGGATTGTCGCCAACCTATCTGCTGTGAATTTGGGAACTGAGACGAGTGACCCAGACTTAATGTCGTCTCCATCGCTTTCTCCTCAGTCGGAAATATCGATCATCGATTTAGGACTAGGACGTTTAAGAGCTACCTCGCCATAAGAAAATAGGTCTCTTGAACAAAACTCATTGAAGAGAGAACGGATGGAGAATTTCTCCAGTTTCCATTCGAGATTCACACAGTAGGCACATATGTCTTTGGGGTGGAACAACAAGACTAGATCGCAGAGCTCATAGTAGAAAGAATGACGAGAATAGGGGTTACGGATTATTGATCACTGCTAGCTTTGAATGAACCGGAGCTACTATTCAATGTAATATTGTCAGCATCTGGGTTTATATGGATGAGACCAAACAGGCTTGCCTTGCATATTAGAATGTTTCTTCATAGAGGAGGCTCCAGTATTCGTCTAGCAGCTGGTTATAAGAGCGAATATCAACTACCCTTTTTGTAAAAGGAACGTGTAGCAGCCTTGGTGATAACGGCCATCGCAGCTGTAGATCCAGATATTAGGGCCCTTGGTCAATATGCCTCTCTTTTCGTGATTCCCGGCGCTGAAGTCCACAAGGGCAGCGGCATCACGATACGTATGTTGTGTGAAACTGCCCCCAGTAAATATATAGCCATGATATTGAGCGATGAGTAGACTTCAAATTCACAATCAGTGACATGGCCCTTGGTGGTGTCAGCAACAGGACAGTTGGCAGGCTCCAGGGGCATAAACATACTTAGCTCCACTGCTCTCGGGAAAGGATAACCCGGACATGTTAGAAGTTGTATGTTTAAATCTGGAGGGAGAATATTGTGTCATCTTGGCAGTCACAGACCTGTCTTAGAAATTCGGAAATCCCCATTGTTTTTGACTCAAGTCTTATATGTCCGGGAAAGGATGTATCTAGATAGATACAATCCCAACTCTTGCTGCCAGCAAGCATATCACCACCCATATCTTCGAAAATATAACATCAACAGTGAGTTTTCGCCAAACTGTTGACATGCCAAGGCTCACTGTGAATGCCTTCAGTATATACCATTGCATGTCTGTCGTCCTCGAATACTACAAAATGTGGAATATTGGGGCTGAGGTTCTACCTTAATTGCCCATTGTTGCTTTGAAGTACACATACAAAATATCACAGTACTGGGACAATGATTCGCGGGAAGTATTGTCACAGTCATGTCCTGGTTCGGTACCAGATCAATAATAGTGGGTGGTTCCGTTGGAAGATGTTTCTGGTTGCGTCAGGAGGTGATGGGCGGTTGGTAAGGTCATGACGAGACACCTGGAACTTGTTCTTAAGATGCATGTTTTCAAATTGTTGTATTCCCAGGGAGCCTTTTCCGGGGAGGCGAGAACAAGTGAAAGAGAGAGAGAAGTAGGTTTGTGTAAAAGCCAAGGAGTAGCTGACAGGTGGCAACTGGTCAATAGATTCTATCAAACCATTAACTACAAACATGGTACGAGAAAGTTACTGGGGACAAGGCCGCTCACGGAGCGGTAACATTTCTATTGAGACCAAATACTTGGCTACTGTGGACATGAGAAAGGAATGAAGTGTATGTGGGGCGGACATCGTTGTCAAACCTATTGACTATTCCAATGGCTTAATTATTTTGGTTCCATATTGTCCCCGGCATATCAGCCCAAGGCATGAAGCCTCGGGGACTCCTTTTGCATAGCTGAGAACATACTGGGGGGTAGTACGCCTGAGCTTGGGGGTGACACAAAGGGCTATATGGAGAAGGACATATTGGAGATGAGATTATAGGTACGCACCTTGGATGTCGGATAATTCGAAAATGTGGTAGGGAAACGTCTATATGGGAATGTAGACGCGGCAATTGAGAGTTGGGCAGAGCTGATAACACAGGTGGCGCTGGGCTGGGTTGTATAGATATTTGTGGTGATGGTGGTTGGCAACATTATAGAAGCCAATTGGGGCTGATAATGGCATCAAACATCGTATTCGTCGGATGAAGGTCAACGGAGGTATGCGAAGGACGTTCTCATTTTGGAGTCAAGTCTCAGGCCAGCTCACCAAGAGAAATCGAACGATCCAACTAACAACTCCTGTGATAGTGCAGAAGCATGATTCATGGCATCGTCCTGCCAGCGACTGCCTTATAAGTAATTATATGCACTTTCCCAAAGTAGAAATGAATATATGTGGGTCGGAGATAAAAGTGGGTCTGAGCTTAGATGAAGGACTTGAAGATGAACAACCCTATTTCCAATGCGACACTCGCCATCTCCCGGGCTGCGCTTATTCTTGATCAAATAGCCGAATCCCACGCCCAAGTGTCGATCATTTACCTCTCTTGAAAGAAGCTCAGCATAGTTAGGAGAAAACAAGGCCGTGACACGAGAAAATGAGCACCGGCATTTTTGCTTGGTTGACTAGGATGCTCAGCCGCCTGTTCCATGAATATGCTCGTATTTAAGGCTTTTGATAAGGAAAGTGCATAACGGATGATGCGATGAACATGGGATAGAACCTCCTGATGGCGACAGACGCAGGTAGCAGGCTTGCGGCAAGGTAGAGTTTTGGTGGGTTTTCTGATGAGGGATCTGCGGCTACTGGACCGGTTCGTCAGACGGATGGGCCGGGTGGTAAAAGTGCCTGGATTCCATGGATGATTTAGGTGATGGCGAATAAAAAGGGACAAGTTTCGGGTGACCAAACAACACGATTGCAATACTGAGTGAGAGTGAGTTGGTCTCAACGTTAAATGGGGGTTTATGCACCAACATGTCTCATGTTGACCACAGACTTTGAGAACAGTTATTGGTGTGACCCGATTGAATGGCTAGCAGTGTTTTCCAATATACTACAAGTTTATCCATATACCGAGCTGTCAAGGTATAAGTCCTCAAGGCATTCCAAGCGAGAGATACAGGGCGGTGCAGTTACCTCTGGGCTATTTTGGTGCCCGAGGGAGCCGTGCTGAAGGAACCATCATGGGACCTAAGGACTAAATAGGTTTGGGATTCTCGGCGGAGATCCTGGAGGGATCTCGTATTTGGTGGAGGCGTGGGTGTGGACGGACGCTTGAAAGTGGGTGGGCCATGGGCCGACGTCATGGTTGAAGAAAGATCAACAAGACACCGACTTTTGGAGGTTGGCTGGGGATGGGAAATGTGTATAAAGGGGATTCCGGATCTTGTACCAAACATGGAGATATTCTTTTGTTCTTCACCACCAAGTGGCTGTTTCTTGTTTCCTTAAGATAATAGCCTGCTTCGTTGTTCATCATGGTTAGACACACAGCACTTTTGGCTTCATGTAAGTTGTCATCATGAACTTTCTGATATTTCCATTATGGGGATAGCTTTGTCCCTGGAACAACACACGCTAACCCTGCATCCCTTACTTCTTAGTTGCCGGATTGGCTGCAGCCCAGTCCAGCACTCCCACTACTTGGACCGACTCCAACACCGGAGCCATCCTCAATACCTGGTCTACTACTGGCATCGACATCGGTGTTGCCTTCCCTCCCGATGCTAAGACCAACAATGCCAATGAGTTCATCGGTCGTCTGGTACGTTCTCTTCCCAAATCCCTATCAATATTAGTCCCACTCACTAACACACTATATAGAAATGCTCCTCGCAAAACGGCAGAGCCTCGGGCTGGTGCGCCATCGCCCTTGGAGGCCCCATGGCCAACTCTCTCATCGTCATGGCTTACCCCCAGGGCAACCAGGTCCTGACTTCCTTCCGCTTTGCCACCGGTTACACGTTCCCCGGCGTATATACGGGTGACGCCAAGCTCACTCAAATCTCCTCCCGCGTCGGCGACAGCGACTTCGAAGTCATGTTCCGTTGCGAAAACTGCCTCTCTTGGAACCAAAACGGCAAAACTGGCTCCATCTCCACAACCTCCGGCTCCGCACAGATCGGCTGGGCGACTAGTGGTAACTCTCCCTCTGGTGGTGAATGCCCTGATACCATGGCGTTTCACCAACACTCGGCTGCGGGTAACTTTGAGGCTCAGTGGAACTCGGATGCGGTGAATGCGGATTACTGGGCTTGGACTGGTCGGATCTCTGCGCACCCAACAACTACTTGCGGTGGTAGTGCAAGCACAACGACCCAGGTGCCGACCGCCACATCGGGGGTTCCGATCCCTTCCGATACTTATGATTACATTATTGTCGGCGGTGGCGCCGGCGGTATCCCTCTTGCTGATCGCCTCTCTGAGGCTGGCAAGAAGGTCCTGCTCATTGAGAAGGGCCCCGCATCCTCTGGGCGCTGGGGTGGCACCATGGCCCCTGAGTGGCTGAAGGGTAGCAACTTGACTCGCTTCGATGTCCCGGGTCTCTCTAACCAGATTTGGGTAGATGCCACTGGCGTTGCCTGCCCTGACACCAGTAACATGGCCGGCTGCGTCCTTGGCGGTGGCACTGCGATCAACGCTGGCCTTTGGTGGAAGCCGTACCCGTATGATTGGGATTACAACTTCCCTGAAGGCTGGAAGGGCACCGATATGGAAGCGGCGACTGAGAGGGCTTTTGCGCGCATCCCTGGGACTACTCACCCTTCGATGGATGGCATCGTCTACAGACGGCAGCCAAGAGATTTGGTTGCGGGGGCGCTGGAGAACAAGGGGTGGACTAAGATTGACTCAGCTACACAGCCTACTGAAAAGAATCGCACATGGGCGCCCACTCCGTACATGTTCTCGGGTGGCGAGCGGAATGGGCCGATGGGAACTTACCTTGTCTCTGCCAGTGAGCGGCCTAACTTCAAGCTTTGGTTGGAGACTGGAGTAAGAAGGGTGATTAGAGAGAACGGAAAGGTTACTGGTCTTGAGGTTGAGCCGTTCTTGCCTGGTGGCTACTCGGGTATTGTCAAGGTTGCTGACGGCGGCAGAGTCGTTTTGTCCGCTGGAGCCTTTGGTTCAGCCAAGATTCTCCTGCGCTCGGGTATCGGCCCTACGGATCAACTTCAAGTTGTCAAGAACTCTCCCCAAGATGGCGCCACCATGATCTCCGAAGACCAATGGATTAACCTCCCCGTCGGGTACAATGTCCAAGACCATACCAACACCGATATCGTCTTTTCCCACCCTGCCATTCAGTACTACGATTTCAACGCCGCCTTCAATAGCCCGATTGAAGCCGATAAGGATGCCTACCTTAACTCCCGCACCGGCATCCTCACCCAGTCTGCTCCTAACCTTGGCCCCATCTTCTTCGACCAAGTCGTTGGTGCCGACGGTATCACCCGCCAGCTCCAATGGACCTGCCGTGTCGATGCTAGCGGTGGCGCCGTTAACGGTCACGTCATGACCTGCAGTCAGTATGTCGGCCGCGGCTCCAAGTCCACTGGGCGTATGACTATCTCTCCCGATCTCAACATGGCTGTGTCAACCTACCCCTACCTCAAGGACCCCAACGATCTCCCTGCGATCGTTGAGGGCATCAACCGGCTTATCGATGCCCTCTCAACACTCTCCAACGTTACTTACACCCGGCCACCGCCGGGCCAGTCTGTGGAGGACTATGTCAAGAGTGTTGGGCCTAACTCGCCGAACAGAGTGGTTAACCATTGGATTGGGACCAACAAGATGGGGACGGATGATGGGCGGAATGGTGGGAGTGCAGTGGTTGATACGAACACCAAGGTTTGGGGTATGGAGAATCTGTTTGTTGTAGATGCGAGTGTGTTCCCAGGTATGATTTCGGCGAACCCGAGTTCGTCGATTGTTACTGTTGCTGAGAAGGCGGCGGAGAAGATCTTGGCGTTGCAGTAAATGAGGAGACGAGGTTGATTGGGTTCACATTGGGTTTGGTTTTTGCATATATTATGGTATATTTGGTATTTATAGATGTCCAACATTTCATGAGGACGAAGACCTCGTAGTTTTAAACAGATTGGTCAATTTCATTTTATTATTCTAAATTATCTATCGTGATTCTTGAAGTAACACGAATTTTGTAATTTTTTGCTACATTATAATGAGCACATTTTAAGAAGAAATATGCGCAGTCGAAAGTAAATTTTATATAACTGAAGATGAAGAATTAGTGTACATACTATTATCGTTGTTTATGTTGATCATGACATGCAAAGTTGATATGCATATTTGTATTGTAGTTTTAATTGTGTTTTAATGGTGGTTCTCTTATAGCAACTACGCAGCTAGGGTATAGAGTTGCTTCCAAACCCTCTTCGGTGCGAACCCCTGTCGCGCTACCCGACGCGCCAAAAGCACCAAATCACGTGAGCTAAGAGCTCTATTCTAGCTCTCTGATTGGCCAACTTCTCCAATTACCAACAACCGTCACCTAAGGGATGCTTGCATCTGCTTTGCCGCTTGGACCTTGTCTCGTCTCTAGTATTGTCTAGTATTGTGCACCTACTGGTCTACTGTAATTATTTCGTGAAGAACCGACGATATTTTTTTTTTGTATGTAGCAAACGTGAAATCATCGCAGTCAAAGCCAGGAAGTCACTTAGAACAGCTTGCCATATTATATTGATGCTTCCATTTTGCATACAAGTCTTTGTCTCAATTGAGTAACTTTCACCCTTTCTTGTGGTTTTGCGCCAGGCTTTTGTCGGAAGCTAGCAATTGTGGCTTCCTTGTCATCATTTTGTACTCTTTTCCTATTGCATTTAATTTCTTTCTTGTCTTTTTTTGATTATTTTTTGGCTTTTGGCTGTTGACTGCCTCAGTGGCGATTCTGTTTTTGTGGTGACGCCTTTACTTGCGCCATTAATCAACCAAAGGCGCATTAGTTTTTATCATATCGTGAACGTCTTTGTTTCTTTTACTACATTCACTCGTTTGACTTTCGCCATCTACCGCCATTGTTTCATTAGTCCCTTTCATCAATCCACCGACCGTCCTTACCTCAGATTCTATCATCCCGACATCATCATCAATCATCACCCGCACATTTCGCATCACTCCATGTCGACTGCCTCCCACTGAACAATACACCCCCGTTCCACCATTATGGCTGCCGCTGCTGTGGACACGGCTTACCTAGCCGGCCATCTGGGCTTGCCCGTGGCCAGCTTCGAGGCCTTGGCTACTGACGATGCGACAACCTCTCTACTTAAGGCTGTGGCGATCAAGGCGCGTGAGTTTGACGATCTCTATGCGTCCAAGATTCGTGTCGATATTGAGCTTGAAAATGCTGTCATTGGCTCCGAGTCTCGGTGTCAGTCTTTCAAGGCTACAGCCGATCAGGCATTGAAAGAGGTTGAGACCTTGAATCAGAAGCTTCAGGTTGAAGGTACGTCATCTCCAAACATTTTATGACTTCTAATCTATCTATGACCCAATACTTGGTGTACTAACTCCAAAATAGAGTCAGCAAAGCAGTCCCTTCAAAATGAGCTTCAAGCTCTCAAGTCCACCTACGCCGATGCCGAATCCGAGATCAGAACCCTCAGAACCCGCGTGGAGACGCTCCAAGAGTCTAATCGTGCGAATATGACCCTCTTCGAATCCCACAGTTCACGAGAAAAAGAAATCTCCGAAGAGCTCGCCAAGCAACACGAGAAGAATGTCCAATTGAACAAGGAGCTTACAGAGCTCCAACAAACCGCCCAAACCGCCCAAAGCCAGACCAGCGCCGCCAAGTACCGTGTCGAGGTTCTCCAGCAAAAGTTTGATCTTGAACAAAATACCAGCAAATTCCACCAAGACGAATGTAACGCTAAGAAGGAGGAGCTCCAGAAAGTGCGCCGTGAAAAGGGCGCCCGGATTTCCGAGCTTCAACGCGCCAATGACGATGCTACTGCTGAGATTGATTCCCTGAAACGTACCGAGAAGCAACTCCGTGACCGTCTTGATGCTGCTCAATCCAAGGCTGAGGATACCATGCTCAAACTTCAGCGCCAGCAGGAGTCGTTTGCCCGGACTGAGGAGAGTTACAAGCAGGAGCTTGAGAACCAGCGCCGTCTTGTCGATATGTCAGATCAGCTGTCCAGAAAACATCAGGACCGCCTTCATGATATGGAGCTTGAGAAGGAACGCATCCGCGACAACTTTGAGGCTGAGACTAACTCTGTGCGTATTGAGCTTGAGAAGGAGAAGCAACGCGTTGTCGATCTGGAGACCAAGGTTTCCGAATTGGAGGGCCAGGTTGATGAGCTTCAGGCTCGCTTAGAACATGCTCCTTCGGCTGGTGTTTTGGCACCTGGTGAGATCCCCGTCACTCCTGCTCGTGGTAATATGTCTACGTTGGGTCGGGCCATGTCTCCTTTCACTCCTGGTTCTACTCGCCGTACCAATGGCCTTACTGTTACACAGGCTGTTGAGGAGCTCTTCAAGGTCAAGGGCCAGCTTAAGAGTGAACAGCGTCGCAACGAGCAGCTCACTACCGAGCTGGACGAAGTTGTTAACATGCTTGAGGCTCGCGCCCCTGAAATCACAGAGCTGCAGTCTGAGTGTACTAGTCTGCGTGAGGAACTGGAGCGCATGTCTGAGCTTTCTACCAACAACTTTGCCGAGCGTGATAACGCTGCCAGAGCCGCTCGTAAAGCGCAGGCTGCTCTTGGAAACGTCCAGGCTGAGAACAAGATTCACCAAACTCAAATCCGGGATCTCAGCACTCAGATCCAGCTGCTCGTCTTTTATAATGATGCTTTGGAACGTGATATGAAGCTCACTGACGATGAGCGCTACCGCTTTGAGCAACTCGCTCGTGGCGAGACCTCCGCCGAGGCTCTTTCTGATATGTCTGATACGCATCGGTACATCACTGAGAACCTTACCATATTCAAGAACGTTCAAGAGCTCCAAGAAAAGAACAAGCAGCTTCTGCAAATCACTCGCGAACTTGCCGACAAGTTTGAGGGTGACGAGGCTATTGCTCAGAAGGCTCAGGCTGTGGATGATCACAAGGCTGTGCAGGAGCTTCAACAAGAGCTCCAGTACATGACTGACGAAGCTAAGGCTCTCAAAACTACCATGGAGAGCTACAAGTCGGAGCGTGATACTTTCCGTCGTCTTCTCCAAAAGCGGGCTACTGCCTCTGAGCTTGGCTCCGTCTTTGGCGAGGGAGAGGAACGTACTCCTCTTGCTAGCATCGAGACTGGTTCTGATGAAGATGAGCGTGTTTCTAAGGCCGCTTTGTCTCAGCTTCAAGTCACTTTCGACAGCTTCCGTGAGGAACAGACTTCTGTGCGGGAAACCCTCAACAACCAGATCCGCCAACTTTCATCAGAGAAGAACTCCCTTCAATCTGAAATTGCCAAGTACAACAGCCAAATCTCTTTTGCTTCGGAGCGTTACGACATGTTGCAGGGCAACTACACAGCTTTGCAGACTGAGATGTCCGAGCTTCAGAAGCGTAACCAGACGCTTTCGGAGTTGTGCGCCAAGCAGGACATTCGGACACAACAGGTTGCCGAGGAACTTGTGGAGTCTCGTGGTTTGCTTGAGAGCATGCGCAACGAGGCTGCCAACCTCAAGGCGGAAAAGAAATTGTGGAAGGACATCCAGGATCGTCTCAGCAAGGACAATGAAGGCCTCATGGAGGAGAAGTCGCGTTTGTCAAGCTTGCTGGCTCAACAGCAGTCTCTACTCAACGAGAAGGATCTTTCGGAAGCTGAATCTCGCCGCAAGACCCAAGCTCGCATCGAGACTTTGGAGTCTGAGCTCAACACCACCAAGCAGACCCTTGCTAAGGAGGTTGAAGAGACCAAGCAGCTACAGCTTCGCAAGGAGTTCGACACTCGTGAGGCCCAGAAGCGCATTGACGACCTTACTAAGTCTTTGTCTGCTGTTCGTGAGGAGCATGTTGCGGCTAAGACTGTCCGTGATCAGCTCAAGGCTCGCGTGGACGAACTTACGATTAACCTCCGCAATGCTGAGGACCGTGCTGGTCGTCTGGCTCCCCGCCCGACTCCTAGACCTGGTATGGTTTTGGATGCTGCTTCTGCCGACGAGGATGCTGAGCAGCGCATTCTGGATCTTGAGAACGAAATTGGTGATCTGAAGCGTGACTTGGAGATTGCCCAGTCGCAGGCTGAAAATGCTAATGCCCAAGCTGAGCAGTATAAGCAGATTGCGCAGAACGCAGAAGAGACCCTAGAAGAGCTTACTTCCACCATTGAGATTCTACACACCGAGACCGACAAGGCCGTCGCTGACAAGGATACTCAGATCAAAGAGCTTACTCAGCGTGTCCAAGATATCTCGCAGGAACTTGCCAACTCCAACACTGAACTTTCGAGCTTGCGCGATGCCCAGCTTGAGGTTTCCCGTAGATTTGAGGACGAGAAGGCGATCTTGGATGACGAGGTCCGCCGCCTCAAGGAACAGAGTGAGCGTTACCAGGATGAAAAGAAGTACCACCAGCAAGATCTCCGGGCCCAGGCGAACATTGCCTCTAAGGCCCAACAAGACTATGAGGTGGAGCTTGTCAAGCATGCTGAAGCTGCCAAGCTTGTGCAGACCCTCCGTAACCAGCTCAACAAGGTCAAGTCGGAGACTGCCGGCCTTATGGCGTCTGCCGAGTCTGCCCGTGTGGCTCTCCAGCAGAGCGAGGCTTCTTGGGAGGAGCGTCATGGCCAAATGGAGCGTGAAATCAGCGAATTGACTGCTCGTCGCGAGGATGTTAACCAGCAAAACAAGCTTCTCCACGAGCAGCTTGACTCCGTCACTCAACAGATTTCAGCACTCCAGCAGAGCCGGACTTCTGGTGCTTCACCGGCAGTTGATGCCGAGGGTAACCCGACCACGGATGGTACTACCGTTGCTTCAGTACCCGCTTCAGACGTTGAAGGCCTTCGTGAACTCAACACCTTCTTGCGTCGTGAGAAGGAGATTGCAGAGGTTCAGTATGACCTCAAGACCCAGGAGGCCAAGCGTCTCCAGCAGCAGCTTGAGTACGCGCAGACTCAACTCGATGAGTGCCGTGTCAAGCTTGAACAGGAACGCCGTACGGCCGCCGACTCTGGCAAGGCATCGATCTCTCATCAGGATCTTATGGGCAAGCTAAACGAGCTTAACTTGTACCGTGAGAGCTCAGTGACACTTCGTAACGAACTTAACTCTGTTCGTGGTCAGCTTACCAAGAAGAACAACAAGATCCAGGAGCTGGAGGCTCGCGTCTCACCCCTGGAAGCCAATGTTTCAGAGCTGCAGACCCAGAAGTCGTACCTTGAGGACGAGATCAAACAAGTCCAAGAGGATCGCGACCGCTGGCAGAAGCGCACTGAGGGTATCCTGACCAAGTACGGTCGTGTGGACCCTGCGGAGCAAGATCAGCTCAAGGCGCAGTTGGCCGAGTTGACGGCTGAGTGCGAGGCGGCCAAGCAGGCATCGGAGCCCCTGCGTGAACAGGTGGCAACCCTTGAAGCGGAGAAGGCCCGGTGGGCCGAGACCCGCGAAAAGATTGTCAGCCAGGCTAAGGAGCGTAGTCGCAAGTTGACCAGCGAGAAGAACGATGTCATCACGGAAAAGAATGCGGTTGAAGCTAAGTTGGCTGAAGTCACATCTGAGCTTACCACAACCAAGGCGACTCTGAAAACTACCCAGGCTTCGGTACAGCAGATGCAGGGCCAGATCGATGCTTTGCAGGCGCAGGTCAACTCTGCCTCAGCTACTGCCGCTTCTGCCGCTTCTGCCGCTTCCGCCGCTCCTGCTGCTCCTGCTGCTCCTGCTGCCGCTTCGGCTCCCGAGGCCATAGCTGTAGATACGGTTGAGGCTACCCAGGCCGTTGCTCAACTTGAGGCTCGTGTTGTCTCCCTCACTCAAGAGCTCGCAACTGTTTCTGAGCAAAAGAAGGCTGCCGAAGACCAACTTCAGTCTCTTCAGCAACAACTTCAGACCGCCTCTTCTGAGCGGGCTGATGCTCTTCAGAAATTGGAAGCTGCCAATGCCTCGATTGCTTCGGTTCCTATTGTTGCCGCTGGCTCTGCCAGCTCCGAGGCCGTTACTCCTGCTCCTGCCCCAACTCCGGTTCCGGCTCCTGCTACTGCTGTTTCTACTCTCCCTGAGGATGAGAAGAAGGCCTACGAAGATCGTATCGCTGCTGCGCAGAAGGAAGCCGCCGATCTCCAGGTTCGTCTTGATGAGACTCTGGGTAAGATTAATGAGACTCTCAAGTCTCGCAGTGACAAGATGCGCGAGGCGCTCAACAATAAGCTCAAGGAGAGTAAGCAGAAGCTCCAGGAGGAGTTCGATAACAAGATGAACACGGAGCTGGAGCTTCGTGTGCAGCAACAAAAGGTTATCTGGGAAGCCGAGAATAAGGTTAGCGCGGCTGAGGGGATGTCTCCGGTCAAGCTGCCTGCACCAGCAAGTACTCCAGCAGGCCCCAAGGCGGATGGTACTTCTTCTTTAGACTTCGAGGCAGCGTTGCAGCACCTCAAGACACTTGGAGATGAGGAGGTTCGGAATTATCTGAGCCAGAACAACACGCTCAAATCGATCATGAGCCATAACTTGAGAGTAAAGCTGCAGGCAGAGACTGCCAAGGCTAAGGCGGAGCTCGAGGCGACGATGAAGGCTGAGTATGAGGCAAAGGTTGCGTTGGCCAGAGAGCAGGGCCAATCGATGGAGGCGAAGAAGTCGACGGTGAAGATTAACATGAGCGAGAACAAGTTGAGGGTGGTGGCACACAAGCTAGAGTTAGTGGAGGCGGCCAGCAAGGAGACGCCACAGAAGCCTGTTATTGAGGTTTGGTTGTTTGTTAAGGATCAGCGGCCGCCACCGATTCAAAGGGCTTTGCCAGCGGCTAAGCCAGTTATTGGTAAGTTCAAGGGACAGATGGAGGCTAATTTAGAAAGAGGATATGCTGACAATTGTATAGGACAACAACAACAACAGCAACAACAAAATAAGCCCCAGGGCTTCGGAGCTTCCGTTGGTGCTGGTAGCAAGCCTCCGGCTGCTTCCACCCCCAATCAGCCGGCTGCCGCCCCTGCTGCTTCTCAAAATGCCGCTGCGCCTACTCAGGCTGGTGCTCAAGCTCAAGCTCCGGCGCAACCCGCAGTCCAAAATCAGACCGCAGCCCCTGCTCAAATAAAACAAATCCCATCGATTCCCCGTCCTGCATCCTCGGCATCTCAGACAGGCGCTGCTAATCCGTTTGCCTCGGGTATTCCCGTTGGCCAAGCGAAGCCAGCAACGAACCCTTTTGCCACTAACCAAGGCGCGAATGCCAATGTGAACACCAATACCAACAACAACAATGCTAGCCAGCAACAGCAACAACAGCAACAGCAACCGTCTCAGCAGCAGCAATCCGGCATTCCGGCTCCAGGCTCAATGCTCCCGACACCGGGAGGCCGCTCTGGACTTCCTGTTATGCGTGGTGTTGGCCAGCAAAGGGGACGGGGGAACATGAGGGGAGGCAGAGGTGGTGCACGTGGAGGGATGAACCCTGGGGCTGTTGATTTCCAGCCGGGGACGAAGAGACCGGGAGATGGACAGCAGGGAGGACAGGGGAAGAGGCCGAGAGGGGCGCATTAAGGGAATGTTAGGATAGATGGAGTGGGGGGATATTTCTTTTGTATTTTTTTTGGGGGGCGTTATTTTCTTTGGGTAATTTATGTTTTGATGTTTCATTGTGGATTTCTCTTTGACAAGATCAGCTTTGGTTATCGTGATGATGAGTTTGTGATGGTGACATGTTAGTGGTTGGTGGTATTTATATTGTAGGGTTAGTGGTGTCAGTTGATGCACGTGAATATATGCTCTCATAGAACGTCGACAGTAAATTTAACTTGCAGGTGACGATATCTGAAATATTGATTTGTCCGTCACAAGTTCCAAGTTCCCATGATTAACAATTCCCCTGTATATTTATTGGTTTGTATATTTGTCAACATGGGTCCCAACCTCCCTTGCCTCGCCACTATATCTCCCGGACTTGACAACCGGGCGAAGATGGAAAGTTTGCTGTGAGCTGACTACTTGATACAGCAACTTGTTTGACGGACAGAGGGTAAAAGAGGGCCTCCGGCAGGCTACGTGCGTGGTATTACATTGGCGGCATATGTCTATATGCAGACAAGGAGCATGAAAGCTGAAGGATGGTGATGTGACGCGACGTGATTGGGTTTGTGATAGTGTATGGATCAAGGGAGGAGAGAGTGTGTGTGAATGAGTGAGTGAGAGAGAGAAGAATGAGAGAAAGAGGATGAGAGTATGAAAAGGTGGTAAGAATGAGGGTGGGTTTGCCGGGATGTAGGCATTATCTGGTCTTGAGAGCTCATGACGGGAAGACGGGAGAGGATGGATCTTAGGTTTTGAGATGGGATATGACTAGTCGGATACGGATGTTGGCAGAAGGCCCGGAGCAGAGCCATATAAGTAGCCATCGAGATATAGACACAAGGCTATCCTGGCATCTTGAGTGAAAATATCCAATTGGCTGCTTCGATGAAAACCCGGAAATTCACAAAAGATCTACACATGGGGCTTCGTAAAATGTCCACTAAATATGCACAAGATATCATCACGGGCTAAAACAAATACTAATCCTTAAAAGTACGCAGCACCACACCCATCCACCGTCACCGTCACATTCGGCCTCAGAAACCCCGACCAACTCGATCTACATGTCTGCTAATGAACCTCATCAACATTTCAACAGAGTATCCAAGCCTTGTTTTTGTTATCCTAAGCATCAGCCCGCTTGCTGGCCACCGGATACCCACCTAAGGGACTCCGGCTGAGCGCATTAGATTATTGCCTGTGGCTGCTGACGGTGTGTCGGGGTCCCGGACGGTGTTGCGTATTGTGGTGGGGGAGGGGGAGTGACTGGCAGATACATCCGTGTTTCGGGTAGCTGCGTTAGCGCATGGGGATTGTGGAGAGGCGGGGAGGCTCGGGAAGGGGAAGAAGAATGAGGAGGAGGAGGAGGAGGAGGAGGAGGAAAAGGAGGAGATGGAAGTGCGATGGAAGGGTGGGTGACTGGCCATTTTGGGGGTAAGAGGAGGTCGTGATGGGAAATGGGCCAGCGAAGGACAATGAGAAAGGTGCATACATGATGCTGTAAGGTTTGGAGAGGGATCGGCGTTGGCTGGCGTGATAGAGTGTGACGTGACTTGACCTGGTGGGCAATTCTGCTTTGTGTGGCTCCTGCATTGCAGTAACCAGGTGCCGGTGACTTGCTAGAGCCATGAAGCCAGACTGGACAATGATGGGAAATTGGCTGGTTAATTGCCAGTTAGTAAGAGACGACGGAACAATCTATGTGTGCTTCCGCCAATATTCATGTGTGTAGCCTCGTGGCGTTGCCGCCTCTTTTGTCTATCTGATGCATGGGAGAGAGATGTCACGAGACGGAGAATGAAAGGAGAGCCTGGTAAGAGGAGGCGTGGCCTAGGGGAAGTGGCAAATGGCAAGGAGGAACATGGAAGGTACTGTACAAGAGATGAGCAAGTGGAAGGTGCGGTGGAGAATATTCGGTGGAGATAGGGTTGAGAGTAGGCCAGAAGTTGTGTGTGTGTGTGTGTGTGTGTGGGCTGAGGATGGAAAGTACTGTGCAGGAGGTGATGATTGGTAGTTGAAGACCATGTTGAGAGAGAGAAAGAGCGAGAAAGAGAAGGAGAGAGGGGATAAGGACAATGGAAATACACAATGAAGACACAATTCATAGATGAAAATACTTGCTTACGCCGTTTCTCACGCTGTGAGTTTGTCGGCTATTACTATGATGTCGATGCCGATTGTGTTACAATGACGATATGGACGACCCATACAACATCCAATGCCACATTCTAGAACCACATACGACTTCTTGTTAACCTGCCACTAACATCCTAGTCAATGATCATCACCAGGGTTCAACAGCTCAAGACCATCACCCAATCCTCCAAATCAAACATCTGTCCGCTTCACCATCCTTCCTGGCCATCAACAAACGGTCACCTGCATAGGATGCCATCCGGTCCAACTCCGACTGCACAGGCGTGTCGCTAATCCAAGTAGTGATTAATGTGGCCCTCCTGTGTACCTCGACAGCAAGCTCTGTATACGGAGATACATAGGAATGTGACAGGTCGTTTGAATATTGCTGTTTTCTCGGGAAGAGGACACGCCCCGAAGGGCATTTGCAAGGGGAGTGTCTCCGAGTATCCTATCTGTCAACTGGCAGATGCCCAGTAGGTGACTGGTCACTATTTTGACCTGCTGTCTTTGTCTTTAAATCTCATGATATATAAAACCTGGCCTCTCCTCGATTTCCTCGCCTGTTCAACTGTCTCATTTACTACTACAATCACTATAAGCGCCCTCTCTCTACTTTTGCCACTTACTTCATCACCCCATCTTCTCTACCACAATCATGTGTCTGAAGAACTCACATCTCTCCATATCCTCTCTCATGAACCCTCTCCCAACACCTTCCCCTTCCCCTTCCTCGTCCCCATCTCCCTCCCCGTCACCTTCTCTTACTCATCATCACCAGTGTCGCACTTTAACCTTACCCCAAACTCACACCAGCCCACCAACATCCATCGTAACTATTGCCCACGACGTTCGCGCTCACTTTCCAGCCCTTTTCCCCACCCAAAACACCGCCCTCACAGCCTCCCGTGCCCCGTCTCCCACCAAAGGGGTTCCTTCTCCCCCTAACTCCCCCCGCCACGCCGCTAAAAAGGCCAAAAAGGTTCAACACAAAGAAGACGTCATGGCCAAATGCCCTCCTCCCTCATATACCCCCAAGTAAGTCCCCACTGCCTCTTTTCCCTCCCACTCCCGGCTCTTCTACCCTTTCCTCATAACTGAACTAACGCCCTATATCAAGGTCCACACCCCGTAGCAACGTTTGCCTCTTTTGCCCCGCTGCCTTCTCCTCTAGTCGCGACCTTGCGCGCCATTCCTACCGCCATAACCCGACCATCCTCGTTTGGGAGTGCACCTGCCTCGCCACCTTTACCCGTGATTACAACATGCGCCGACACCAGAAGATGGACAAGAACTCTGGGTGTGTTTTCAAGGGGCGCAAGTGGCGGGCAAACCATGGACGGACTGTAGGGTTTACAGTGATGGAGTAAGGAGTTGGGGACTCTTTAGAGCTGAGAGAGAGAGAGAGAGAGAGAGAGAGAGAGAGAGAGAGAGTGTGTGTGTGTGTGTGTGTGTGTGTGTGTGTGTGTGTGACATGAGTGAGTGAGTGAGTGTCTGAGAGGTGACGAGATGTCTGGGTGTCTGGGTGCTCTTGTTTGTNAGAGAGAGAGAGAGAGAGAGAGAGAGAGAGAGAGAGAGAGAGTGTGTGTGTGTGTGTGTGTGTGTGTGTGTGTGTGTGTGACATGAGTGAGTGAGTGAGTGTCTGAGAGGTGACGAGATGTCTGGGTGTCTGGGTGCTCTTGTTTGTGGCTTTTGCTTTTTTTGCTCGCAAATTTTCATTTGCTAATCAACCCATCTGCTGGTGACCGCAGGCGGCCAGATGGGTAATCGCCGGGCCGACGGGGGCTCCTTAGGAGCAACTGGACGGTCCACGTTGACAGAGATGTTTCTCTACTTGACGCATGGCGCTGGGGGGGCCTACGGGTGTCCCTTGTTACATCATAGACAGCGCTGATTTATAGTTTGAATTTACATTAATGTTTTGTTGAAGCGAAGTTTTCTTTCAAGTTTATGCGGGTGACTAGCAAAGTATGTCCTTCACAGTCAGTTGGTGTAACAACGCGAACTATAACTACAACTACAACATACACATGATAACGGCAGTTCATAAGCCACGAGACGTGATTGGAAATATTCCTTATATATAAATTTAAATAAATAAAAAAGGCCGTGAAACATATATTGTAATAAAATAAAATCAACAAAAAGAAAAACATCCAACCATAAATCTAGAATCAGGGAACTCATCAAGATCCCAATCTCGGTCGTCCCTCGTATCCCACCCAATTTTCTACAATGTCTCTGCCATCCAGCTTCCATCTTGAACTCCAAACTCCCAATCGTCGCTCCGTGATATCAAACAACAATATAAAAAGAATAACAAGAAACTAAAACAAAAGAAGCAATAAAAAAAAACTGCTCATAAGAATTTCAAACCTCCCAAAAAAGACAAAATCGCTCCCTCTACGCCGCCACAGCCGACTTCGGATACTCCGCCTTCTTCTTCTGGAACAGCCCCTTCAACATACTCGGCTTCTTCTTCTCAACTGCCACTGGCTCTTCCTTCTTATCCTTCTTCGACGCGCTAGATGACGTAGATACTGTCGACCGCGCACTCGAGGAAGCCGACTTATGCGCCTTCTCGGCAACCCGCGACCGCGCATCATCCAGTTTTTCATCCTTCTTTTTGCGATCCCGCGAAGACGATGATGACGCGCTGGTTGCCGCCGAGACGACAGAGCCAGACTTGCTGGAAGATGACGATGTCTTCTTAACAGTTGACGCCCGTGAACTGGACGATGAAACCTTGGAGCTACGAGATGACGACGCAACGCTGACACTCTTGCTACGGGAAACCGTCGACGACGAATCCTTATCCCTGGGCTTCAACTTCGACCCGCTGGACCGACTGGACGCTCCAGACTGTCTAGACACCGTAGTCCCCACAGTCGATTTATACGCCCGTGGGTTAAAACCGACATTCGAAATCGAGTCATCAGGGTCAATATCATCCAAAAACTTGCCAGTCCCCGATGAACTCCGGTGTCTATGTTTCCGCGCATGCGGAGAAATCAACTCTGTTTCCACTGCCGATTCCCCGTCGTCACCAACTGCCGACATCGGCACACCCCGCATCCACTTCTCGATCGAAGAGACTTCCGAAACATTATCCAGGAGCAAAGCTTGCTCGGGGGCGCCAACCAATGAGCTGGCACGTGGAGGGGCAGCCGGCATAGTCATAGACCGTTTAAGAGGGGCAGGCATGGCAGCAGGGACAGCAACGGGTTGCTTGACGGGGGCCGCAGCAGATTCACCCTGGAGATTCTTGATGATTTTCCAACCGCCAAACATGACCACGGTAACGCCGACGGCCGCAGTGACACCAATGAGAAATTGGGGAGAGGCCAGCAGAGCGAAAACAGCCGGAGATCCACCTTTGATAAGACCCAGGATTCCGGGGGACAACTTGCCCAGGACAGATGACAATTCGGCAAGGGTGAGGGCGACAGCGGCAGCAGCCTCGGGGTTTCCCTGCAGTTGCTCGATGATAGAAGACGCCGTGTGGTGGACGCAGTGGGCCTCATCCAGCAGGTTCTCAACAGTCCGGATTAAACTCTTGACGTTCTTCTCATCTTGGATGGCCTTCTCTAAAGCTTGGGGATCCTCAATTGGTGAAAACTGCTCCTCATACTCAACCAAGTCCTGTCTCCCCTCCAGATCCGGTGGCAGCGACCCGTACGCCAAGGCATCGTCATCATCCTCAGCAATCGGCATGGGCGCCATTATAGCAAGATCTTGCTTAATGGTCGAAGTAGTGACGCCAGAGACTTCTGACACGGCGCCCTTTGGGAAAAGACGAGAAATTTGCATATCGCGTGGCGCCGTCTCGGCATACGGAGAGCGATAGTTACCTCCAGGGGCCCGAGAAGCGGTATCATTGGTGGACGCACGTGACGAGGCAACTGAGGATACTTCAGTATGAGCTCTCAGGTTCTCCGCAGTCAACGCAGACCCCACGGAGGACGTAGAGACAACCGAGGATCCGCCTCTCCGCGATGAAGATCCCGAAACCGAAGTACGAGCCGCTGTCTTCGAGGTTCTAGACGAGCGGTGAGATTTGTGCGAGCGGCGACTCACAAATGACTGGTTGTCATTCTGGAGGTACATACGAGCCGCAGAGTTGGGCACGGGGTCAAATTCATCTTGGTCGGGGTAGAAGCTAATGCGATGCTGAAGAGGCGGGACAACGTCGTCTTCTTCAGACGATGCCTCCGAATACACCGGGCCGGAGGACGGGGTATAGGTGTTGGATCGGCGGATACCGGGAGGGGGTGAGGTAGGTGAAACAGGATTAGACTCAGTACCGCGGCGGATTTCCCGGACGGCGGCGCGGCGATCTTCGTAAGTGGCCTTGGCCTCTTTGAAAATATTCAGGAGGTGGCGACCCTGGAGGGTGTTAGTGGTGATAAGGGTTAGGGTGGGGGCGGGTGATGTGATGGAGGTTGGGCTGCAACGAAAGGGAGGACGGCGGATATAGGAAACTTACGGTGGAGATGATCTTGCCCGAGTTGTTGATAATGGTCACGGTTTCGTCGAAGGCCATTTTGCCGGTTTGGGGGAGAGGGAAAAAGGAAGTATGTGTAATGTAGTGTGGTGGGCGGAAAGGGTTATTGGATAGTCACCGAAGCGGTGAAGAGGCCAGAGGCCGTGATTGAGTATTGAGACGTGGTGGAGTTGGAGGGGGGTAATGTGTGGTGAGATGTAGGAATATGCGTGATGTAAGTATGAACCAGCGGATAAGGTATATCCACGGAGAAGCAACTAATGGACAATAATGTGTAGGTTGGAATCTGCAGATATCCAACAAAGTAAAGAGCACACGAGATAAAGGATGGAAAAAAGGGAAGGAAGAGATTGGTGGAGTCGAGGCAGGAGGAGGTTGCCGTTGTTTATATCGACGATGGGGCTTTGGAGGGAAGCAACGCTAACTGGGGGGCTACAATTCAAGAGAAGATTCCTTTGGGGGTCTGGCGGCTGCTGAGCTATAGGCCGGTGCTTGGAGATGCCCAAGGCAAGGAAGCCGGCGGGCAACAATTGTACATGATGCAGATGCAACTCCAGCTACAGACAGCCAGAGGCCTGCGGTCGTACTATGGAGGACTAAGACAGTATGAGGTGGCGGGGCCAGCGGCGGGAACAACAGACTAACAGGGTACAAAGACGTGGGTGGTCAGGGGTTGCTGATGGGGTGCACGGAGGACCCTATAGAAGGGGTTTATGCGTTGGGGGGGTTACTGAGGCGAATGGACTTCTTCTCTCAGGACTTCTGTACATACAAACAAATGAGCATATCTCATCTTCATGTGCTTTCAATTGTTGAATTGGCTCAAGTGACAAAGACAGCTAATGAAGCTTCGCCTACTTCGCTAAAAGGCAAAAGCTGCCTCTTTTCCTTCTTTGCATTCCACGGACTTGAAGGGCTGCTCAGCGATCTGTCTAGCGGTGAAGGTGCGTGGGTTCTCCTGCAGGTGATCCTGGTCGCGATGGACAGTGGCAGGAACAGATGGGATGTTTTTTAACCAAATAGTAGGAGACAACAATAGAAGTATCTTGATATCTCGATACTCGAAAGTAGGAATTGTCATATTGTGACGGTGAGTATGACGATATATTACTTGAGCCTTATTATTCTCTACGCTTAGCCTCATGAGGTCGATGTGAGTAACTTTATAACTTCTAAGGCAGGCATGCCACTTAGGAAAGTAGTACGGTTTAGTATTTGTTGGAAGTTACGGTAAGCAGAAGGCAGGGGATCCATTATCTTCCTTTTTCGCACTAGACATTTTGAAGCTTGTAGAGCTTTTCACCACCAATGCCTAACCCATATCGGCTTCAGCTCTATCTATAAGCTCTATGTACATCTTTAATGCTGGCTTCATGTTCGTGACTTGATCCTATGTTCTCATCTTCTCTCGCTGCCTAATCTTCTCTCAAAACACCCTATTGACACACACATTCACACACACACAACCTTGCTATTACCAAGCCTCACCTCCCTCCATCCTGTTGGTACAAAGCCAATGGCCAGGCATTCCTTCCAATGCCGGCTGCAAGCACTTCACAAATTCAAAGTCTCCACGTTGCGCTGAGCTGCATTAGTTTGCAGGTGGAGGCGGACTGAGTGAAGACCCTAATGCAGAGAGGAAGCCTCATTTCAGTCCGTGTGAGAATGAATTGGCGATGAGGCATTACTGGTGATGATCATTGGTTGGCTGACCGGCCATGGTGATTGGCTGTTCTTTCGTGTTTGTTTGAGAGAGATACAGAGAGTGGAACAAGAGGTAGTGTTGGTATCAAATTTAGTGACATTATTACTTGGTGAGAATGTCATTCAAGTGGCGCCGTGACATTGGAGGGCACACATACCTAACCCATGGCACATAGAAATATTCATACCTAACCCATACAAAACAACATATGGGTGTCTTTCGTTAGGCTCCCCGAGACGTACTGCCGCCAGGAACGTGATCACTCGATACCCAACCCACCGAGCGGCTATATCCCAACCCCAGCACCGCACTTCCTATATGTTCGTCTCTTCCTATCCACTCATATCAAATAAGGCGCGACCCAGTCACATGTCTTCTGTCATCTCCATCTCCGTATCCATTCTCATCATTGCCCTGCCGAACTACAGTCATCCATCCCCTCACTGCATAAACCATGACTCCCACCTGCCCATCCTTCTTGAACCCAAGCACTGAACACTATCTGCCCATGGTCAACTGTCCTCTCCTCTAAACAATCAAGTTCACAAGCCCCTTCGCATTGTCTTTCCCCATGTCACCCTCCCAACGCATAATCGTCATCACAAGGCAATCCATCTGTCAACACTTAAAGCTATCTTATTCGCCTTGCCTTCACATTTACCCTCTCCACATCCCGGCAGCCAACCAGCCCAATATATTGCACCGGATTGTGGATCCACGGCATCAGTGGTGCCATTCAAAACCACCGTATCGTTGCATATAGGGCGGGCGCCCGTAAATATTCCCACGTCATTGGGTGGGACGATTTGACGCAGCGACATCAACGTTGTAATGATGGGAGCGCCGATGCCGAGTTTCCATTTAATAATTAAGAGGAGAATGAAATAACAGTTATAACCCTAAGCGCGCTGATGGTGTCCACTATGACAAGGGTATATGATAAGATAGCATCTATCGATAAGCTGATTGGACATTTTTTTTTCTAAGCTACGAGAAGTATGCAGATCCTTGTAAGGTGGGCGCAACAAGATAGATAGCCGCTGGCATAAATTACATGCTACGGCGATAATTGTTAGATATTGTCAAATCATACGCTCGATAATTACCAATCAACCGACGATCGAATATTTAACCGACAAACCTCGACATGCCGCCGAAACAAACTAAGCGCAAAGCAGCGCCTGGCGCCATGCGCATTGCTGCGAAGCGAGCGAAGGTCCAGAAGGAGACTGTGGAGAATAGAGGGCGTACTATTAGCCTAGGCACGGCCGTATCGGTCGCCGACATCAACGATACTGAGGTTTCCGATGCCCCGGATGTTTCTGAGGAGGCTGTGGCTACTCCAAAGACCGAGGAGAAGGTTGAAAAGAAGGTTGAGAAGCCTGTGAAGACAAAGGTGGCTAAGAAGGTCAAGGGGCCCAAGAAGCCTGTTGTCGAGGAGGCTGCTGAGAAGCCTGTCGTCGAGGAAGCTGCTGAGAAGCTTGTTGCCGAGGAGCCTATCGCTGAAACCAATGTGCCAAAGAAGGAATCTAAGGGACCAAAAATTGTCGATGTTGCGGAGTTGGCATGGGATGACTTTGACGATATGCTGGATCTCCAAGTTGTCAAGGGTGTCGACGTTGTCCGTCAAGGCGACCAAGTGAAATTCATGGTCAAGGAGCAGACAGCTGCCGAGAAGTCCGGGAAATCCCAAAAGGAGAAGAAAGAGAAGAAGGACAAGAAGCAAAAGGCCAAGCAGGATGACTCCGAATCTACCGATGCCCCACCAAAGAAGAAAGCCAAGGGTGACAAGAAAAAGCAAAAGCCCGCGAAGACGACAAGCCCAGCTAATACTGCAGCTGCGTTTTCAATCCTCCAAGATCTCGACGATGAAAATGCTCCAGACATGTCTGCCTGGACGCCGCTTGGCCTCCTCCCTGATATCCTGCCAGCCCTTGCGACCCTGGGCTTCACGAGTCCCACGCCCATTCAACAAGACGCCATCCCAGAAGTCCTTGCTGGCCACGACGTTATCGGCAAAGCTGCTACCGGTACGGGAAAAACCCTTGCCTTCGGTCTCCCCATCATTGACCGGTGGATTTCCGAGATACCCGAGATGGAAGGTGACGATGAGGAGGAAGAAAAGGTGAAATACGATGCGGAGAATCCCAAGGGGCCGATTGCGTTGGTTCTGAGTCCGACGAGAGAATTGGCTAGGCAGATTTCGGAGCATTTGACGGCAGTGGGTAGGGGGTTGGAGAAAGCGCCGTATGTTTGTTCGGTTACGGGAGGGTTGGCAGTCGTCAAGCAGCATAGACAATTGGCTCGGGCTGATATCGTCGTTGCGACGCCAGGGCGTCTTTGGGAGTTGATTGGTTCGGGTGGTCCATTGCTTAGGGCTTTCAAGAAGATCAAGTTCCTGGTCATCGATGAGGCTGATAGGCTTTTAGCCGATGGGTCATTTGAGGAGGCGGCTAGCATCATTGAGGCTCTGGATCGCAAGGAGTTGGTGGAGGGGATGCCTGTTGAGATGGAGGAGGATGACGAGGAGGTTGAGGACTCTGGGCGGCAAACGCTTGTGTTTTCGGCAACCCTGAGCAAAGCGCTGCACCAAAAGCTTGGAGGAAAGGGCCGGAAGGCCGAGACGGCGGAGGAAAAAAGCATGGAGTATCTTGCCGAGCGGTTGAAGTTCCGGGAGGCTGAGCCGAAGCTGGTCGATGTATCGCCGGCGTCGGCTATGGCGACAGGGCTGCAGGAGGGTTTAGTCCAATGTGGTGATGCCGTGCAAAAGGATTTGTTCTTGTACTCCATAATCGCTTTGCATCCGCCAAGACGTACTCTCGTCTTCACCAACGCTATCAAGGCCGTCAAGAGATTAGTTCCGTTCTTGCAACATCTTGGCTTCCAAGCAAAGGGCATCCACTCCCAGATGCTACAAAAGGCTAGATTGGCCGCGATCGAATGGGTGTCTGCGGGAGGCAATGTGAAGGAACACAGAGTGCTGGTGGCCACTGATGTCGCCGCGCGTGGTTTGGATATCCCAAGGATGGACCAGGTTGTGCACTACCATGTGCCAAGAACCGCCGATACATATGTTCACAGATCCGGTCGGACAGCGCGTGCGCAGCAAACGGGAACGAGTATATTGATTTGCACACCGGAGGAAGCTACGGCGACCAGACGGTTAATCGCCAAGGTTCATTCGGGCGGGACGAAACGGGATGCCCTGGATGAGATATCAACGGTTCAAATTGACCCGCGGATGCTTGGCAAGTTCAAGAAGAGAGTGGAATTAGCCAAGAAGATTTCCGATGCCACGAGTGTGAAGGAGAAGGCTGGGAAGCAGGAATCGTGGCTGAAGAAGGCGGCGGATGAGTTGGGTGTGGAGTATGATTCGGAGGAATTGAGTGAGGCGGAGAGACGGACGGGACATGGCAGTGGAAGAAGAGAAAGGGAGAAGGAGTTGAGGTTGATGAGTAAAGGAGAGTTGGTGGGGGCGAGAGCGGAGTTGAGGGAGGAGTTAGCGAGGGATAAGGGGGGTGTCACAAGGATGAGCCGGTATGTTCCGGGACAGGAGATTTCGGAGGATCAGTCGATTTGGTGGGTGTAGATGAAGATACTTTTTGGTTGTCAAAATTGTTTTATATTAGTAATATTATGCATTAACTTTCATTATCGCGAGCACTATTATTTGTTAGCACTATTGTCATTGCCATGCTTGTATGTGTTGCACAAAGTTAGTTAGAGTTCCTTCTTCCCTTACACGGATCCTCCCATTTTTAGTTGAAACCTCAACATAAACTTCCTTCCACAAACGAACACAACATGAACATATGGAGATACAAGTGAGATATGAGATATTGTTTTAATAGAAAATGGAATATAATTTAATTCAAATTGTCATAAATTCATACATAAAAATGAATCAAACGCCAGGCTACAGCCTTTAGACGTTCCCTCCACACGCCAACATCGTGATCCCAAAACGTACACGGACATAAAGAATCCCCAATATACCCAAAAAACCCCCCCTTAAATAACATACAGGAAATCGGGCCGGTTATCACCCATCTCGTAAATCTCCTTTTCGGTCTTCCCCTCAATCCAGTGGTCACGAAGACCCTCACGACGCTTCTTGTTCTCTCTAGACAAGAGCGTCATCATCAACGCACTTCCAAAGCAGACACAGATGGCAAAGTACGCCAACACAGTCCCGTGTCCTTGGTAGAAACGCGGCGAGTCAAAGTAGATGTTCGACGAGACGATACCGTTAAGGTTACCCCAGCCGATGATAATACCCATGGTGATACCACGCTTGTACATGCCTTCCACATTGTTCGCAATCCACGCGAGGCAGGTGGGGATGAGGGCGTAGGTGCCAGCAGCACCGAGGAAGCATCCGGTGTATTGGACAGCAGGGTTAGTCGAGATCATAATCATCAGGAATCCAGCGATGGCCAGGAGACCAAGGGGCATCTGGAAGATTCCACGGCGGCCCGAACGATCAGACCAGAGACCGCAGACCATGGTGGTGATGGCCGCGATAATGTAAGGAGGGACGGAAAGAAGCTGGTTGCGAATGACGCTGTCGGCGGTGGTGAATGACATGGAGGAAATGATGGTGGGAAGGAACAGGGAGAAAGAGTACATGGGCATCAGCGCACCCATGTAGACCAACGCCATACCGTACAACTTCCAATCGCCAACCGCTTGCCAAAGGTACTTCATGTCAAACGCCTCATCGTGCGACGACGCCTGGTTATCCATGGACAGTCTGTAGACAACTCTCTGTCTCTCCTCATCTGTCAAAAACTTGGCCGTGGCCGGGAAATCATGAACAAAGTAGAAACTGGCCAAGCCAACAACAACCGTCATGCCGCCCTCAATGATGAAAATCCAAGCCCAGCCGGGGTGTCCCATGATCCCGTCCATCTTGGAGATACCGGCGGCAAGCAAGCCACCGAAGGACCCAGCGATGGCGGCGGCAGAGAAGAAGATGGCCATGCGAGAGCCAAATTCACTGCGCTTGTACCAGCAGGAGAGGTAGTAGGAGACACCGGGGAAGAGACCGGCTTCAGTGAGACCAAGGAAGAAGCGGGCAGACATAAGGCCGGACCAGTTGTGAACAAAGCCCATGCCCAGCATGGTGCAACCCCAGAAGAACCTAGATGGGTGGGTGGCAGGTTAGTATGCTTAGTGGGTATTGAGAAGGAAAGGGTCTACTGATGGGACATACATGATGAGGGGGATGAAGCGGGAGGGACGCATGCGCTTCAGGAGGACGTTGGCGAGGGGCTCGAAAACCGAGTAGGAAACAAAGAAGATGGTAAGGGTGTGGTTGAATTGGGTGGTGGTCATGGGAATGTCCTTAGTCAAGTGAGCAACCTTGGCGTTTCCGATATTGGTACGATCAAGGAAAGACACAAGGTAAAGGAAACATAACCACGGCATCAAGGTCATGTCAACCTTGCGCATGAGCTTGCGGTCCTGAGTGAAGATTTATTGGTTAGTCTTTGGGAGGGATGGAAATGGAGAACTGGGACGAAACACTTACGAGTTCGGCGCGCTCTTCTTCAGATTTGCCGGCATCGGGGTCTTGGATCTCGTTGCTGAAGGCATTCTCACGTTGCTCGATAGCGGCCTTTTCGAAGACAGAGTTGCTGTCTTCACCGCTGGGGGTCCTGTCCATAGTGGGCATGACAGTCTGTGAAGTGATGTATATGTGGATAGATGATAAAGACAAATATGTAAATTCCTGGTTGGAACAGGCCGCAGAAACGGTGATGTGGTATATAAAAAGATTTAGAAATGTAAGTTAGTGAAAGCTTACCAATGGAGTGGGAAGATAGATAGTAAACCCTCAAGCTTAAACCAAAAGTTCCTGATACTGAAGAATAAACACCAACAGCACCGGAACCGTCAACGGCGGACGCGGCTTATATAGATGTTTCTAGACGTCGCATTCCTCCTTGTCTTCCTGTTCGTCCTCCTCTTTGTTATCCCCCATACAGTATGTATCTATACACCTCACTATCCAATCCAACCCCCCTTAGCCTCAAGTCACCACTCTCCCCCCGCCATTCATCCCTTATATCTCATCCATCTTACCTGCCACGCCAAAGGCAAGCAGAGCCGCCTGAGGCTTTCCTAAGCGACCAATGCGCAGGCCGATGTGTAGTTTAGAACCACAACGGTCAAGGTAGCCTGTCAGATGCCGCTCAGTGTCGCGCAACGGAAGCTTAGTGCTTTATTGGAGAAGGCACGATTGCCATTGCCATTGCGGGCAGCAAAACGTCAAAGAGATTAAGGTGGTGGATTTACGGAGAGGATTTCCCGATTGGGTTGGACGCTCGGATGGGGTTGGAGATGCGGGCACACGTAATGACGGGTTCATGGGCTGATGGATTTTTGAATTTGAAGGGGCGGTTGGAGATGCAAGTTGGCAAATAGCAATATGACGAGGGAATGAGGAAGACGAGACGGGGGCTAGGGCTACCGAGGGAGGAAAGATGGTGATGGGTAATATAGAATTAGAGGGGAGATGGTGGAGATGTTGACATGTTTAGACGCGTATTCAATACAATAAAGGTGGCAATTTGTATTGTTAAATCAGTTTACGGACTAGCAAGTGTCTTACAATGTGAATATTTGTATGAGACCAGCCTTACCAACAACCAGTAGAAAGTATTAAAACTAAAGAACTATGGATATCATCAAGTTCCGGATGCGGTAGCCCCAACCTCTACGCCTCCAACTTCCGTGTGCACCATTCCCAAAAGTGCTCATTATCGTTCTCATAAATGCAGCCAAAAAAAAAAAAAGAGAGAAAATAACAAGATTAAAATAGCCCATTTGATCGCCGTCTGTCGCCATCACTTATGCAATCCGCCACTTATCTCAGTACCACCCAAAATTGGAGAATCCTATCACATCAACCAGTGTGTACTTTCGTCACCCCGGACTCATAAAACATTCCAGGCCGTCAATTGTCTAAGCGCCATGCTTGTTTTCTTGGCTTACAACGCTAAAACTAGCTCTATTCTAAGTCCGAGTCCGTAAGCAATTGCAATATCTCTTGTTGTTGGTGCTGACTTGCATCCCTTTGTCCACCCACACTTACCCACAACTGCCTAATCTTGAGTCCTCTACCAGCACCATCTCTCCCTTAATGCGTATCATGATACATTGCATCGTTATCTCGCCCAATAGTCATGTATCCACCTTTGAATTTCAAGGTCCCTACGTCACCATCAACCTGATATCCACAATGTATCCACAACATATCCCCCACATATCAATACCATATCTAGAGCATATCTGCAGCAAATCTACATCCTCCCCCTAGCTGAAGAACCCCGTGACCTCGCCAACGTCTCCCCGCCAAGCCTGCCCATGTCGCATTTCCCCAGATTCCCAGAAAAATCCTTTGGGTCTTATCTCGCTCGCCTTCACCCTCGCTCTCGCCCCATGTCATCCACCCCATCTATCTTCCCCATACATGCACAGACCGCCCCCGCAATTTACAACTCTCAGATCCGATACCAAGACCTACCGAGACAACGCGGTAGTAGTAGTAGGAGCCCAAGTGGCTTCCCAGCCGGCCAGCCAACCAGCCAGCCAACCGAACTAACCAGCCGATGACACTGGCGGAAATGACGCCTAATTGTCTGCCAAAATGGGGCTTGGTGGACAAAGGAGCCCAGCAGGCCAACCCACGTCTAAGTGACGCTAGAAAGGATCATCAACCCGCCTATTAACCTTGGCTCTCCTCCAGTGATTATCAATATACAGGTAAATCCCATAAGCAAATCCCACTTCCATCTCCACCCAGCAGCCAAGCCCGGTTCCCAAAAAACCCAAACCTGACAACCTCGGCCCCCCGGACAACAGGATACTTCTCATCTTCTTCCCACCTTCTATCTCCTCCATCAACCAGAACAAATCTGACCCAACTTCTCTTCTCCTCCCCCCCTCTTCCCCCTCCTCAACCTAAAAAAGCAATCCCCCAAAATCACCGTATCCCGCCAAGAGCCTCCATCACCACCGCACCGCCATGTGCCTTAGCGCCCCTCCATTCGCTGTTAATTAGCCTAATTACTTACCCCAGCCAAGAAAATCCAACCCGCCAAACCTACTAAATCCACCGAACCTATCAACCCACGGTCCCCCTCATTCCGAATGTGAACCTTATCCCAAAACCCTTACATTCGCCAGCATAAAAATGCGGAGTTACCAGTTCACCCAACTACGCATAACTAGAACTGCCGAAGGCCAAAACACCCGGATTCATCATTATTTTCCCTGTAACCGCAACCGTAGCCGCATGTCCTCTCGTATCTTCTCATCTTCTCGCTTTATCTTCCCTCACGTCTTCTTCTCCAACGTCAAAGCACAAAACAAACACCGCTCATGAAACAATCTCATTCCTCACAAAATCTCAAAATGAAAATGTCACTCAATTCAAGCCGCAAAACGCCATTATATCAACCATGTCTATATTCCGTGATCCTCTAAATGCTCTTGCTGTCTCTGTACTCCGTAGCCCCACATTCTAATTCCCCTCTACCACCAACCCCTCCAAAACCCTCACCGCCTTCCTCCCCTCTCCCTCAAACCTCTCAATCATCCCTTCGCACTCATTTCTCATCTTTCTCTCCGCCAATCCCGCGTTATGCATAACCCACTCCTCCACCGTCATCCCCATCTCCTCCTCACTCAACGCCGCACCCGCGTTCAAGCCCCGCCACGCCTTCCCATCTCCTTCTGCCTCAGCTCCCTCCGCAAATTCCTCAAACAGCCCGTCCACATCCACGTCCGTCCACTCCACCCGACTCCTTACATTAGTCATCACCGTTCTCTTCCCCGGACTAGTCGGAATATAGGTCCGTCCCGGCGTCGCTATAGGTGCCGGGATGCCCCCACCACCACTAGCCGCCCGGGCGATTAGAGGTGGAATAACAATCTTCTTGGGGCTTCTATTCTTACCCACCGGCATCCCTAGGACTCCTTGGATACTCCCAATGCCACCATCACCGCTCGTCTGACGAACCGGTGATACTCCCCGACCTCTCGCTGGCGAATGTGCCCTAATCGCTGGCACTGGAGACACGGCCCGACCAAGTGGTGAGGCAGCTCTTGTAGGACGTGGAATTCCACTTGGCGTTTGGGATCTGACCGGAGTTGGTGACCTAACTGGTGTTTGTGACCGCTTAGGTGTCGCACTAGCCTGGACTAACTGCAGGGGCTCATCATGATTATCTGTCACCTCCTGGAACTCTTCGCCATCCGAATCCTCTACCACAGGGACCGCTGGCTTCTTCGTAGATTTCTTCTCCTTATTACCAAGCCCATTAACCGGAATAACCGGCGCCGGAATTGCTGTAATCTTAGCAGCCTTTGCAGGTGCCGCCCGGATGGTTTCTACTGGAAACTCCTTCTCTTTGGCCGCCTTCTTCTTACTAGCTGCAACCACAGAGATAATTTCTTCCTCATCTCCACTTCCGACAACCTCTGAAATCTTCGTTTGTCCCCTTGATTTCTTGACTGGGGCCGTAGATGATGCCGCACTCGTATTTGCCATCCCACTCCGTGAAACCCCTGAAATATCCACGCTATCCGCCAACTCATCCTCCTCCTCTTCCATCTCCATCCTCTGCACCTTTGCCTTGGTCTTTGAAACCTTCCGCGTCCCCGTAGCTTTCCGCCCCTTCTTAGGAACAATAAGCTCCGACTTCGCATCTGCTTTCTGCACCGGCTCTGTCTTTTTAACCGGATCTGGTTGCGGCGTCGGCTCCTTAGAAATATCTTTAACTGGTGATGTCCCTGGTGCCGGAAACTGCTCCGCCACTGCCGACATCTGAGCCTCAATCTCCATATCCTCTAATTCATCCTCGACCTCGTCCTCTCCAACAATAGATCTCCGCGGATCAAACATTGCATAGTGGTCCCCCCTATTAAACACCGGCGACGCTATCCTGGGAGGACTCATTGGTTTCATCCGAATAACTTTAGGGCTCATAGGCCTTGACCCCATCCTTGACCTCGAACGTCTCTCCGAGTCCGAGTCAGCACTGATATCCTCTGCATCCGTAAACCCATCCAAATCCGCCTCCAACTGCCGGTCAAGCTCATCATCATCTGGCACCCCATCGTCCATGTGCGTGTTAGAGATTGCCGACATGAAGGAAGCATTACTAGACTCCCCCCGTGATGATCTACTTGATGCCCGAGGAGCCTTCTTGCGACCGCCCTTCTTGGCTTCCTGTAGGATACTAGTCTCAACCGTAGCTGCCGACGCATTACTAGCTGTGCGACCCCGTACACTCTTTTTTGGTGCCGGTTGAAGGTCCATCATTAATGAGTCCTCCATCGCCTCACTTGTTCGTTTCTTTCCCTTTGGCGCTTTCTTTGCTTTTGCCATAGTCGTGGTCGTCGGTGGTGGCGGTGCTGGTTCAGGCTCGGGTTCAGGCTCGGGTTCAACTGGCGGTTCTGGCTCGGGTTCGAGCATCTCTTCGGGCTCCTCTTCAGGCTCTTCGTCTTTCTTTCCTTTAGCTTTCCGGCCACGAACTGTCGCAGGTTTCTTGGCACGACTAGCTTTCTTAGATGCTGTTGATGCCGTGGTCATGATACTGTCGTCGGCTGCTGCTGTGATATCACCAGAATCGGAAAGCATAGTAGAATTCCCAACCATCGAAAGGATGGATGAGTTCCCAGCTGCTGAGTTCTTTCCTCGGGTCTTCTTATTGCGTTTCATGGCGAGAATATACGGGCATTTGGCACTGCGACTCTCGTGTTCATGTCTGTTCCATGACAAGCAAGTTAGTTGACCATCTAAACATGGAGTATCATCCTCTTTCTTTCAACTTACACAGGCTTATCGAGTGGCTCCCACCCATCCAACGCCAACGAACAATAAAAGCACGTCGCCATATCCTCACTCTCTCCTGTCGGCGTATAAACCCACCCACTCTCCACCAACTGCTTTATCTTACATTTCCAACCCTTCTTTCCCTCATGTGGCCACAAACCCCCAAAACTTGCTTTCCTCGCTGCCACCAGCCCCGGATCCATCGGATCCAACTCATGATACCCATCAACCCCATACTCCGCCGCCTTCAAAATCGCCCAAGCGCATGATCGTGAATGCTTCAGGTGCTCAGCAAACGGACTATCGCCCGCTTCCCAGCCGTCGAGGCCTTTACCGCAATGGAAGCAGATTGTGTGGTCGGGGTTTGTCGTGGCAGGGTCAAAAAACATGCCGGCGGCAGCCATCTAGTAATCAATGTGTTAGCTTCTCGCTGTGGATCGTAGATTTGGTTTGGTGGTATAGGTAGTGGTGACGGACATCTTCTGGCCGCAATGAGGCATGCGGCCACCTCATGATCTTGCCTGCGCGCCCATTTGATGACGCAGCTCGCTTCTTTGGATTCATAAATGACGCCAAGCGCGCATCGAATGTCACATAGTCTTCGTGACATATCATCTTGTCTATAGATCTCGTCGAGCCTTATCTTGGATCGTCTTCAGAGGTGTCGGTATTTGCGGTCGCGTAGGCCCACTTTGTTGAGGCGAGGGAGCCTGTATTTAGTATTTAATGTGTATATATATATATATGGTATATATAAGAGATTGTAAAACGAATGCAGAATGAAAATGGCACTTGGTTGGGGTCTACTGCAATCTAGCAAATCATCGCTTCGGGTCAAAATGGGCCACACCAATATATTAAACTGGCTAATGATCGCATCCAAGGTCTTGAATTCATTACCACTTCTTGTGCGGCAACTTCCATGTAAACAGGGCGCGTTTGTTTACATTTGGCAGGGGTATGACGCCTAGTTGTCTGGGGTTATATTGCAGCTCCTAAAGTACTGTATCGCAACCACCTTTTAACCCTATTTCGACTATTCTAACCAAACATGGTTCGTTTCGCTGTTGACAGCTGCAGGCCTTAAATTTAATGTTCACTCTTACTCATACCAGTATGTATTATTCATGTAATTTTATTAATGCTAATTATCGATATGTGTACTTCTTCCTCCTCAATAGCTTATTCCTCAACTCCCAACTCCTTGTAGAACGCCTCAGAGCTCGGCTTCCTCCCCAAGAACTCCTCCAGACTCTTCATCTCGTCCTGGCTTCCACCCTTCTCCAACACCTGGTGTCTGTACCGTCTACCCTCCGTAGGGTTCATAGGTTCCTTCTTGAACACAGTGTAGAACATATCAGTGGAGTAAACCAGCGAAGACAGATAACCGTAGTAACCGGCATCGTATCCGCCCATCAAGTGGCCGAAAGTGGCCTGTCCGTTACCCCAGTTGTTACCCAGACCCTGAGCCTCCGGCCCATCAAGCCCCGAAATCTGCGCACGAAGCTCGTTGTAGAGCGCCGAAGTGTCCAGCTTCTCAAGGTCCTCGTGGGACTTGGGAGTGTGAATAGCCATGTCGTAGATACCAAAGTGAAGTTGGCGCAGGTTGAACAAAGCACCGTTGACATGCTTAGTAGCAATAAGTTTCTCAATAAGATCAGCCGGGATAGACTCGCCAGTCTCGACGTGCTTAGAGAGACGAGTAAGAACTAAAGGAGTCCAGCACCAGTTCTCGAGCATCTGCGACGGCGCCTCAACAAAGTCTCTGACCGTGTTGGTACCGTGGAAGCGAGCGTACTTGGTACGACCAGCCAGATCGTGGATGCCGTGGCCCAACTCGTGGAAGAGAGTAACAACCTCATCGTGCTTCAGAAGCGAAGGGCGCGACGCAGTGGGCTTGGAGAAGTTGCAGACCAGCGCCGTCGCAGGGAAGCGACGGGAGCCATCCTTCTGGAGGAAACCAGGCTGAAGGTTGAAGTTGGCAGCGTGACCGTACTTGCCGGCACGGGGGTGGAGATCCAGGTACAGGTAACCAACAAAGCCCTCACCCTCAGAAGCATCATCCCAAACAGAGAATAGGATGACATCCTCATGCCAGACAATATCCTCGGCCTTGCCCGTGGGACTGAGACGAGCACGCTCTGAAGCATCCAGCTCGTGGAATTGGAAGCCCATCAACTCCTCAAAGATCTTGAGCATGCCAGAAATCGTAGACGTAAGGGGGAAGTACTCAGCAATCTTGTTCTCATCAATGCTGTACTCCTTCTCAATCATGAGGCGATCATAGTAGCGGTTGTCCCAGAGGTAGTACTTGGGGTCGAAATCAATACCCAGGGCCTCAGAGTCCTTCTTCTTGAGCTCGCGCAGGTGATCAACCTCCTTCTTGCCACCTTCAGTCAGGCGAGAACGCAGGTCACCGAGGAACTCGTGAACGGTGGCCGGGGTCTTGGCCATCTTGTCCTCAATGATGAGAGTGGCGTGGTCAGGGTAACCAAGAAGACGAGCAGCTTCATCACGAAGGATAATAACTTCCTTGAAGCGCGCGACGTTGTCATTGCACTAAGGATCGCAATGTTAGTATTAGGTTATGGGAGATACACATAAATGTCAGCTACTAACCTTGTTCTCGTTCTGGATAAAGATCTGACGACGGGTCTCGGGGTTGGTAGCAAACTTGAGCGCCGGGAACAAATCCGTGTACTTGAATGACATCTTGAGTTTCCCCTCATTCTCGCCACTACCCTTCTCCAATCCCTCGATAACATTATCCGGGACACCAGCCAACTCCTCGGGAGTAAACCAAATGCCACCGTTCTCCTCGTTCAGCGCCTTCTGGAACTCAATACCCAGAGTGCTCAACCGCTTCTTGATCTCCTTGAAGCGATCTCTCTTGGGCCCAGCAGGCAGCGAGAGACCGTTGTTGATGTAACCCTTGCGCTCCTTCTCAACATATCTCAGAGACTCGGGGTCCAGGTTCTCCGACTCCCGACGGGCAAACACGGCATCAGCCAGCTTGAAGACATCCTCACGCATCGACATCTCAATACCAAACTCCTGCATCAAAGCTTCAGCATCAGATGAAGCCTCCCGCAGCGCAGCATCCGCCGACACATACTGGTAGAACCCCAAGATGTTAGTCTTTAGCGAATCCTGATCCGACTTCAGGATCTCTGGCAACAAAGCAGTAGCAAACGTAGCATTCTCCGGGGTCACCTCGGAAACAATCTTATCCAAAAGAGACCGTGAGCTATCGCAAATCTCCTTGGCATCGGCCACAATAGACTCCTTGGTCCCCGTGAACAGCGGGGGAGCCTGCGGCGGGTTGGCGTACTTGGGCGGGATCATTTTGGTGAAAGCTGGGAAGGACGAGTATGGGCGGGCGAGCGACGGCGGTGGACGTGGCAAGCGGGCGTGTGTAAGTTGGCCAAGCACGGAGCTAAGGCGCGAAAAGGCTCGTGGGGCAGCCACGGTGGTGAAGAGGCCGAGAATGAGGAAGAAAAGGAAGAGCAGAGAGAAACTCTTGCTCTTTTTGTTTGTATTGGAAGAAGAAGGAGACAAGCGTTGAGAAGCCACGGTGGGTGGTAAGCGAGGTTTAAATAGTGGGTGTCGTTATGGTTGTAGTGGCGGATTGAACGATGATGGGAAATGTGGTAATATGGGATTGGTCGGGTTGGATGTTGTGTAGCGGGAACACGGACACTTGATATCAGGTTTAAAGCGGGGGCGGGGTTCGATAACCAAAAATGGTCATGCGATCAAATGGAGATAAAAGATGAATGTTGCCTGTAATCGAAAATAAGTGGCTGAATCAAGTTAAAATAAAGCGGTGACAATGTTGAATTATCTCATTCAATTCTACGATTCCACAACAACATAGAAGCAAGGCTGACCAGGCGTTCTAAGGAAGGAGCAGAATGGTTTGGCGACGTCTATATTATGGAGTCTTCAATGTCCCAAGATAGCAGGTGCGAATCGATCAGGCAAGCACCAACGAGCCAAAAGGTCCTGGCGGTAACTTCCGCATATGCACATGCACTTCTGGGTGGAATAACTAGAGGGTCCCCGTTTGGGCAGGTATGTGCTTTTGTTGCTTCTAGAGGTAACTGCCATCTTTGCTCATCGTAGTTTGCATCATGACTCGTGGTTAAGGTTTCAATGAAACGCTGTCGTTGTGCGAGTGTTATTGAGATATTTGAGGGAGTAGTTTTCTACTACAGTCAATCGTAAAGCCCTTGCATAACCTCCTCTTCCTTTCCGTTGTGTCGCGGCATTAACAACCATCTTGCTATATGTGGGCCCAGGGGTGCTTCTTGGTGACAAGGTGGCAGCAGAAAGCGTTGACGTGGATGAGACCACGTCTAGTGAAGCCGTATGTCATTCAACTTGGAAGTACACAGCACGGAATATAAAGTAAAAAAAACACATCAAAGAAGACTCATAGCTAAAATCATATCAAAATGTATTTCCTAAATCGCAAAACAAGCAGAGAAGCCAAAAAAAAAACATAACAATTCATATCGCCGTAGCAAACAAAACGTAAATCAGAAAACAGATCAAACACCTTCTCACTACCAGCCTAGTTGGCCAGGATAGTGCGGACCAGGTCGGTGTAGTTGACCTGGCCAGACGAAGTGTCAACAGCCTTGAGAAGCTCATCAACCTCCTCATCAGTCATCTTCTCGCCGAGGTTCGTCAGGATGTACTTAAGCTGACCGACGCCAATGAACCCCGTCATGTCTTTATCGAACACCTGGAAGCCACGGCAGTACTCTTCGGGCTCGCCGGGGTCACGGAAGCCACCGGGACGGTTCAGGATGCGCTGGAAAGTCTCAAAGTCGACTTTTGGTTGTGGAATAGAGTCAGCTGGAGTTCAGGCAATCTTTGATTTGGTTTGGGGGGAGGGGGGAGGTTCTTACAGTCGCCGCCAATGCTCTTCTCAAGCTCGCGGATCTCAGAGAGAGTGGGGTTCTGACCGCAAGCACGGAGGAGGTCACCAAGAGACTCGAGGACGACACGGCCGTTGCCACGCTTGTCAAACAGAGAGAAAGCCTCCTTGTAGTTGGTTGAAGCCTAATTGTCGTACGTGTTAGAGACCATGGTTTATATAGTAAAGTCGAAGCTTCGGGTTTTGTTTTTGGGTATCTGGTCTGGTGATATCTGGTAGAGTCTGAGGAATCCGCCTAGTCGTTATAGCTACAAGATCGTGGGTATTGTGTCGCGAATAATAGGCGGGGGGGGATCGGTGCGAAGTGGTGATGAGCTATGCGTAGCCAATCAAATCAACTCTCTAGACCCGTTGTTTACTTTGCGCCTGTTATATGAATGGCGGCCTCTGCCAGAGGCCTCAAACCATTGGAAATATTCACTGGAAACCTCTGGTTCAACAACAGAGGTCCGCAGACAGGTGGTTTGGCGTGCCGACTAAGGGGTAGAGTTAAACTTAGGGTGTCAGGACAATATGCTTAGAGCGATTAGCTCTGCTTAGTTGTAACTGAGCCCCTTTGTGTTCGTGATGATATCATGGAGCTCGGCGATCAAGGACAAAAATGGCGTCGGTGGAAGTTGGGCGGACTCCGATGCAAAAGGTGGCAGAAATACGGGCAGGCAGTATAGCTCGAATAGACTAGGGGACTCGGTTCGGATACCGGAATGTAAATTGAATCCCATCATTTCAAAGCTCGTAGAGATATCACGAGGGCAGTAACAGATATCAACCAACAATCAACCATAACAACCAGACCAGACACACCCTAGAACAGATTAGTGTGGCATCAACCAAGCAAGAAACCTACCATTTTGACGATGAATATAAAATAACGATTTCAAAGAAGTTAAAAGAGCTAAACACTGCCTTTCAGCTGGGAAAATATGAGGAATGAAATGTATGTAAGAGTTAAAGATTCACGACACAAGGAGACGAAGCCGCTTTTTCCTGCAAGTAGAGGTGGGCAAGAGCACGGTTGCTTCTTCTTGGTTGCTGGCGTCTGGGCAGGTACCACCAGCAGCTTACTAGGGCAGGAGACAGGCACAAGGCGGGGTGGATGGAGGGGGCTTTTGCTGAGAAATGGAGGTGAGAGCGTGTACAGTTGGTCCAGGTCACGGACTTCACACAAAGCTACATGTATTCTACATATTTGTATCAGGCTTGCATTCCATGTGCTGCATAGCGACGTTCTATGACCACCACAATACTCATCTGCTACTCGAAGCTACCAAAATCTGAGGCTGTCAGGGGTTTCATGTTAAGGTGTGGTGGTTGATATTGTTTACAGACCCATATTTATTTACTTATTTTGGAACATTCATTGTGGATCCTTTCTAGAAGGATTTGCTATGGCAACGTGTATATGGGTTATCTGGTCAGTAATAGGGTTATACCAATATATGAATTCCAGTCGTTATGATGTCAGAATTATATATGTGAATTTGGCCACATTGTTCACTGGTTGATTTAGAACTTGTCATAATACTGGCATCATTCTTATGACCTGTCACTGTAATCCACTATCTCCCCACAATCAGGTGCTACTGCCACAAAGCAGTCTTCTGTGGGCCTTCTGTGAATTTTTTGACTGGAATCTGCGGCTCCAATATCTAGGGAGACCACCTAAGCTACCACTTCCTCCCGGAATGCATCATATCTCGAAGATCTCTATTGTTAACCACGAGATACACCTGAATCATACCTGTTGTTTACTTGGAGATGATGCAGTGCACCTTCCATAATACAAAGAATGCTATCTATTGGCTAGATGAGGAATGTGCATAATGTCTCTTCTACATTGAATACGCGACTACCGATCGGCGAGGGGCACGACGACGGAATGAGGATAAGGAACTTGTAAGGTATGAGGGATTGGGGTTTATTTGAGCAAGAGAACGAAAAGTAAGTGAGGATCATAATGAAGATGCTGCAGTTTAAACCACATATAAATGAGCATAGTTCCACTATCATGAACTCAATGTTCTTTTAGAGTCCAAATTCATCATTACACATATTTAAGTTCATATATCTACAACTTTACTCATATCATTATGCCGTCGAAATATCTCGCAGCCCTTTTACTCTCTGTAGTACCCTCTGTTATCTCCCAATCCATAGCTCAACCCCGCGAATACCATGCCCCTCTAACTACGCACCATTGTACCCACCTCTCCGGCTGCCGCCCCCTCTCTACCACTCTCGTCCTTGACGCCCTACACCACCCAATTTACCCATCTGCCCAGTTTAACGCCACCCACCATAACTACAACACAACATCAGCCTTCAACGGCTCTCAACCATGCAATCCGAAATCCGGACATCCATCAACCCTCGTGTGCATCGACCCAGTTGATTGTGCGCAGAACTGTGCCCTGGAGCCAATGGGTAAGGTAGCATATCAATCTGAGGGTGTAACAACTAATGGAACGGCGGTGACGTTGAAACATGCGGTGGACGGGAGGTATCCGTCGCCAAGGGTGTATTTGATGTCAGAGAGCGGTGGAATGTATCAGCAATTTGAGATGGTGGGTAAGGAGTTTTCATTTGACGTGGATGTCTCAAAGTTGCCTTGTGGAATGAATGGGGCTATGTACTTGGTCGAAATGGACAAGTTTGGCGGAGCGTCCAAGTTGAATTCAGCCGGGGCTGATCACGGAACGGGATATTGTGATGCTCAATGTCCAGTCCTACCGTGGATTAACGGAATTGTAAGTTACCGACAGCGTCAATTTATACGGAAACAAGTTCCTAGTGCTAACATGGACATCAGGGAAACGTCCTCGCTCAAGGCAACTGCTGCAACGAATTCGACCTCTTTGAGTCCAACGCCCATACCTCCAGCTTTGCCGCACACCCTTGCAACGCCACCGGCCCCACCCGCTGCTTCGGCGCAACCTGCACTCCCGAAACCACCTGTGCCTCCATCGGCGTTGGCGCCAACACAAACTCCATCCCTACTAGAAACGTCACCGTGCCCCTGCCGTTCGGCTCCCACGGGACAACCACGCTCAGCGAATTATTTTACGGTCCCGGCGGCAGAGTTGATACTGACCGGACATTCCGGGTTGTAACACAGTTTCTGGAAAAGAATGACAAGCTGACAGAAGTGAGGAGGTTTTTTGTGCAGGATGGGCAGATTGCAGGATGGAGCAAGAGTTTCGATGTTTCAACTAGAGGCTTTCAGGCCATTACGGATATGGATGCTGGAAACAGCACTTCTGGGGAACACTACTTGGAGCTCGGAGGTACGGAGGCTATGGGGGCGGCGTTGGCAAGAGGTATGACGTTGGCGATGAGCGTTTGGTGGGACAATGAAGAGGGCATGGCATGGTTGGACAAGGGTAGTAAGTCTGGGTGTGCTAAGAACGGCTCTAAGCCCGCAGATATCTTAGCGGTAGAGAAGAGTCCAGAGGTCACGTTTGCGAATTTAAGGTTTGGAGATATTGGGTTGACGTTCAACTTAGCGGTTCCGAAGCATGTCCCGAGTTCGAATAGGACGAGGTTCACTGAGTAGGGGACATAGACAAAAGGGGATCATGATGATGACAAGACATTACCGTATATTTTTGGTAAATAATATTCAGTTCATATACTTATTTAATCCTCAATATGTATCGAATGCCACAAAGCCCGATGTAAATCTCGGGGTCTGACACCTGGACTCCTACCCAGGCAGATACTCCTGCTTGAGATTTCTATAACGCATAAATCATTAGTACACAGCCAGTTGACCCTGTGATATATATACTATTTAACTCACCTTGTATCAACTTGTCGACATTAATAATCACCCTCCTGCGCAGTGGAACTGACGGCGGTGGCATTCCCAGCGAATTATTTGTCTGCTGCAAGATATCCCCACCAAACTTCAACCCGTAAACCTCTGCACCTTCCGCACCCATGGATACCCGCGCCCCCGGATCAGCTCTCGCGCCCGCAGCCGGTGTCTGTCTATCAATCTTTGTTCCCGCCATCACAGCATCGAGCACAGACTCCTGAATCGAGTCGCCTGTGTCAACAGGGAACTCCCCGAGATCGATATCGGCAGCAACCCATTGCTGTAGTACTGGGAGAATCACGCCCTTTTTCCGGAGGTATAATTCGACTTCGTCGCAATCGTAGAAGGATCCTTCAAAGCCGGGGATGCCCATATGTTGGTTGGAGTCGAGGTTAGACCTTGCGTCCTCAACGTTGGCATGGAATGGGCCGTAGGGGCCAGTCGTATTTTGGAGGACGGGGCGGTAGGTGTCGATCATACCCTGATTGCCAATAGGGAGGGTCGGCGCTTGTGTCAAAAGCTGTGCAGATCCTGAATCGGAGACTGTCTGAATTGTTGAATAATTGGGTTCCTGGGACAGCGGGTCACTTATTAGGGTTCCTGCACCTCCAAGGTGGTGGAAAGGGAACCGCTAGTTGTAGAGCGAGTGCGGTTCCGTGGTCCTGATGCAGTTAGCGAGTCTATCTCTGATCTGGTCGCGATCTTCAAACAAGAGACAGAAGCCAAATACCGCCGCGTATACATCGGGAGGCGGACTTTCCATGTTGATGAGGGCTAACGCAAGTTGGTACGATGTGCGTTGAAGCCGACGGCCAAAAGTGGGTTCTAAATAAGCGTAGGATGACAGAGGGGGGAGGGAAGAGACGCAAGGATCGGGAAGTAAGGTGGAAGGTCTCTCAGAGTCCGTGAGGGCCATGGTGGTCGGGATAGGAATAGGTGTTCGGACTTCGGGAAACGTGTATGTGGCAGATCCCGTAAAGGTAATGGCCCCTTGTAAATTCACAGCTTCCGTCGACCTGTATAACGATGTGGATGACGAGGAGGCTTCAGAGCCATGACCATTGGTGAATATCCGGGAGGCCGGTAGTGACTGGCCGGTGAATTGGAAAGTTGGGGTATTTTGGCCACGCGCGGGAAGAGTATACACATCGGGGTAGGAAAAAACACCGGGGGGAATAACACTGGCGGAGGACGGATCGCTGGGGGAGAAATTAGTGGTGATTGGGGACATACCCATGGCAAAGCTAGCATTGGTTGGTGTCGGACGAGTAATGACTTCATAACCCGAATGTAAACTAGAAGGGCCCGGGCGGGCAATAATGGGATTAGTGGCTAAGGAAGAAGAAGACGAGGATAAGGGGAAATTGTGCTGAGAAGGTAACGGGCCCATGGAAGTTCCTGACGATGGAGATGAGAAGTCAGTCGTGGACATGGAGAAAGAAGAGATTGAGGAAAGCCGTTGATTCGTTGCCGTTGACGCCGTCGAGGAGGAAGGCGTTGGGGTAGCTGACGGTGCCGTAGCTATCGAGTGCGAGGCGCGCGCAACTTGGAGATAGTCTTGCGCATGGGCATGGCGATAGCTCGAGTCCTCCCGGTTCACTGCCGTATCTAGAAATTGTGAGTAAGAGTTAGACGCTTGGAGTTTGCCGGTAGCGCGCTCGGAGATTTGAGAGTTTCCCTCAGGAGTCTGTGACGGACCAGAGGAACTATTCGGTATTGATAACTGGCCTGATGGACAGCCTGCATCATCGCCATCTTCTGTGGGGGCGGACTGCGCAAGCTCAAGAATGTGCTGTGTCGTATCATGCAAACGCCTCCCGAGATCCGGCATTGCTCTTGACACTCCTTGGCTGACCGCTTCGTCGTGGAAGCCCAGGAACGCTCTACTCATTTCAGAGTTGACGCGCGTAAGTTCTTCTACCTGCTTCATCAACTTGCTAATCGTCTCCTCCTTGCGGGTCCTGTAGGCTCGCTGGGCCAAGCGGATTTGTGTCCGCCGGCGCTATATAGGGTTAATACGGGATAACTGTTAGTGTGAAGTAGGGTTATTCTTACGTCTGCGGGTGTCTCATCAGATGAGGCTTTGTCAACACGGGGGCGTCCGCGTTGTCGTTTGCTTCTGTCATCATGGTCTGCGGTGTCGTCGGCAGGGTTGTCGGCGGGGTTGTCGGAATTTGAGGTGCGGGAGCGTTTACGGGAAGGGCCGGGCGCCGTATCGCCTAGGGGTGGATAGGTCATTCGCTGATAGTATGACAGTATGAGGATGGACCAGGTAGCCGTGTCACACGGAGGTATGAACAGGAGGACAAGCTAGTCCTGGGGTGGAGGGGTGGGAGGGGG
>LXGU01000118.1:0-85249 GCA_001640685.1 Catunica adiposa
CTTCGCAGTGAAGGACTGCTTTTTCGTGGTTGAATCGGAGGTGATAGTCCTTGAAATCGCCGTGGCCGGAGCGGGCAGCCAGTACCCGGGCGACTATACCCCGCGATAGTCCCTTCATCCATTTGGAGTTCTAGATCTTCGTTGCGGTGAACGGTTTCGTCAGGTGAGCCGTCCTTGGCCAGGGCGTCTGCGACTTCATTTCCTTCCGAGCTCAGTCAACAGTCTCTTAGGATGTGCCAATCTTCCTCGACCGCTTGCCGATGCGCTGCGCAATGCTGCGGTTGTCTACACAGAGGTACATGTTTCCGGCATCTTTGGGGGCGTTGTCACTGGCAAGTTTCACGGCTAGTTCCACACCATGCTATGCAGCTATTGCCTCTGCGTCAGCGACCTCCCGGTCTTTGCCACAGGACCCTGAACCCTCTCTGATCTTTTCTGAGCCGTAGTATATGACCCATCCGGCACCAGTGTTGCCTTTTTCATCGCGTTGCGGGAGTACAACGTCATATATATAAGATATAATGGTAGGGTTGGGGTTATTATTACATGAAACAATCAACTAATACAACATACTATGGATGTTGTATTAGTCGTCAAGTGTATTTGAGTTATAGTTTGCACTTAGAGTTGACAATATTCGCTTTTCTATGCTGTGGCATATTAATTTCTGTTATTATACCTGCAAATCAATGATAAAATCTTTCAATTTCCCAACTCTTCTTTGCTCGAATTAAATTAGACAATTATTAGTTTTGGTTTTCGAAGCTAGCTCAAGACTCGTTTTCAATCTGAAATATATAGATGTTTTGGCCAAAATCACAAATACTCCCAAATGATACGTCTTGAAAAATGAATGGTAGATGGCCTCTCAAATCCATAAATATTGAGCTCACAGCATTGTTTCTGCTGTCAACTTGTCCACCAGTTCTAGCTTGTTACTGCATGTACTAGAGGTATCTTAGATACAGAACGCAAAAGTCCTAGTGCTAATGATGCTACTCATGCGACCATTGAGGCAGGACACACTGCATATGATAATAGGCATGGTTTATTCTCATCTTGGAGGCTGTATGAATAATATGAAAGGCCTAGTCGTCACATTTTGATTGAATGCGCGTAATAAACAAGAAGAGATAATAATATGAGAAATTCAACAAGATGAATATTCGATACTTCTCCCACGGTACAACAAATTGCGTGTTTATGGCAACTGATTATATAGAAATATATAGATATCGAGCGATTCGAAGAGAAACAACGATATATAGTAATTCCCATCTAAGCAATATATTTAAAGTTCTCCTACATACAGTTCACCATATCAATTATGTATTTCTCAAATTATGTCTTCTACTCAACTACCATTGATGTCCTTCTTCATCATCGTGATTATCATTAAAACCAAATATTAGCCGACAGACTTTTAGCAAGAAAATAAACCATGTCCGCACAAACATTTATCAGGCAAATTTAAATATGTAGCGCAAAGTTCGGAATACATTTCCCATTTTGGGGAGCCAAATGAGGAGAGTAAGTATATTATGATCTTTAGGCGTTGCATTCATTATCAGAGTATAATCTTCACTCTATATTTTCCAGTGTGCCAATGATGATAGAATAGCGATGAATGCAATCTTGTTTGAATTGTGGTTAACATTATATTCACCACGTTATTCTATTCCGATACTGCCGATAATAGAAAGAATTATCTTGAGCAGAGACAATACATATTGCGGTCAAACTATCATAGCATGGCTGTTAGTCATGATATATTAGGTAATTATTTACTATTCGAAACACTTCCAAAATAGGAAGATTTCAACTTGACGCAATACTTGGTGACTATCATTGTGGTTAGTGATATGCTAAGCTCGAAATTATTTTGGAATATCACTAAAACCTAACTAACAAGCGTGTTAGAATCAGCAATCTGATTGTGCATAGAAAGAAGTAATTACTGTGTGTTTGAACAATCTATAAGCAATATATGTACAGCGCATGCGAGGAACATAGGGATGAATTATTGAGGGGTATTAACTTATTTGTATTTCCGTTTGTTGGTGTCACTCAATTGACAGAAAATAGATAGTAGATAGAGTACAGACAATACATTATTGGCCCCTTCCCAGCTGACCATACGAGTAGGATGGAACTATACAGGCTTAACTCCAATCCACCATATATTTGTTTGCTTCTACTCAGGTACGAAAACGAGGTCTAACAACAGATTTCCTTATGTTAACTTGTAACCGCGTTCACTTCACCATATAATTATTCTATTAATACTTGCATGTGAATGTCCATGTAGGGATGTCTGACTCAATATGAAGTATACAAATCGATGATCTCAGCGGTAATACAAGTGGATATCATATAAGGCATCCATATTGAAAATTATAAACATAATGTAACTAACTCATATTACGGTCATGGAACGAGTTGGTTAATGAAAAGTAATGCTTGGCTGCGCTAAACTGCTTCATGTAGATAGAGATTTGCAATATTCTAGTATACCTACATACTACATAGAATTTATTGTCTCTGCATGCAAAGCATTTATATGTATGATTTTACCTGCTTCCATTTTATATTATCGCACCATGAGAAATAGGCTACTTCTTCATGACACAGGCCTCCGATGTTCTCTATTGAGTTATAATAACAACCCAAACTCACCGATTTTCCGTCTTAATCCGCAACTCTTTTTCCCTCGGCTATCTATCATCTGGGTAGAACCTAACCTGTCTACTGTGTTCTGGTTAAGGTTCTGAAGTATATGCTTCCCCTGCTTACTATTACTGCTATCCAGTTCTATTAATATTGTACAGTACTGTATTGGAAAGTTTTATATGGACATAGTCATTACTACAAATTTAGTTCTACACAGTAAGTCTTTCATGAGAACCGATATTACTATATAGTGTATGCATTGATCTAAGTTCCATATACATGTACAGTGGAGTGCTATGTCTACATTCTGCTCTGGTAACGATCATAATACACAGTATATGATATGTATCAACATTGAATCTCATGTCATAAGATTGCACAGGAAATGAGGTAATGCTTTGTGATGCTAGAGGCTACTGCCTAATTGCTATTATTTATACTAGTATATTGAAATATTACCAATTGGCAATATTACCGAGTTTGAAATAAGTATATAAAGAATGGGATATCAAAGTTAGAGCTGATACTTCATGTTCCCAGTTACATAATATAGCCACACTAGTCCAAATACCATATGTGTCTAAGTTAGTGCCTTGGATTCGTCCATGACTCATTCATTTCTCCTCTTACTTCTGTAGTTCAAAGACTGTTATTCCAATTAAACATTGAGGATCTGGTATTAATTTCCCCGACTGTCATATATTTCCTAATATAGAATTCAGGATTCGAGATTAAAATCAAAGCGATAGTTCTAAAGTGAATATACTACAATTACAATGCATTATTCTAGTAATCTTCTAGATGTTGGTATGAGAAGGTCTAATATAACGTGTCTACTATGCTTGTAGGAGAAGACCTTGATACCCGATCAGTGAATTATATATTATGGGTTATGGCATTAAGTAAATAGAACTAACTACTATGAGTTTATCAACTGATATATATATTTTGTTACTACCTATCTTCACAAATATCATTATAGTGGTTTGCAAGTAAGGACTTCAATCATCACCAAACTGTGCATCTTATTCATGTAAAGATGACATATTAAATGAAGCTTAGCTGTGGCCAATAACACACTGCCAAGTCTCTGTAGATCGTAAATATTGCTCAAGTATACATACATACCATTATATTCATTGTAGCTCCTATATAAGGGCACTCAAGACATGCTGAATAGTCGAAAAATCCAGCTTTCCTGATTCTTAAGTATAGTAATACGATATATTGTTTGGTAAAATGGACATATTGACAATCTCGATATAAGTCTATATATTTACCTACTATTGCTTAGCGCTTGTTAGATACAGTATATGTTCTGAGGTTCCTCTTGAGGCAAGTATCATACTTGATTTCTAGTAGCTTGTTTCTTCACACCTTTCTAGTCTAACGCGAGACGAAACGTACTACAGTGTGTAGTACTCTTTGTGTATAGACTAATATATCTCATGCAATTGATACCTACAAAGGAATACGGCTATTCAATTGATGTTGGAGTCCGTATATCTGGATCGTTCTGATATGGAGAATTCATATAAGGGTACGTACGGTATATTCCTTATAACTTAATACAACGTTGTGGATCTAAGATTATTTTCTTTCATATTAGCTAGTGTATCTCACAAGGGCCGTACTCTAGGTCACCACCTAGCTTTGTTGGATATGAAAACAATTATATAGTGTAATAGTAATATTTAAGGATTATTCATGTATAAGGTATTATTGTGTGTAGAGGTCCTGATGTACTTGTCGTCTTCCAGCTTAAGTCTCTAGAATAGCAATACCAATAATGTAGGATGTTGCTATAATTAATATAAAGTTCACTCTACTTATAGGTTCTATAACGCTCTTGGCTCCTATACCTTTGAGGTATAACATGTCTAACATGCACTAGTAAGTTCAGCATATAGGATATACTATTTCCTATTCCAGCAAAGTGTACAAACTGATAAATATATTTCTAGGACTAGCTGCAGGTCTTCACAGCACCCATAAATTACACATTATGTTGTGGGTAAAACCAAGTCAATCTCGTTCCCCTTTTATAAGAGGTACCGACAAATAGTTCTAATGCTAACCTTTGATCTTCATAAATATATATGCTTTAAATACGGGTATTGTATCTACACAACAAGCTTACATATTTATATATTCCTGCTCGAAGTTAATGATAGTATTAATCCCTAAGTTGGCCTTACATCTTTGCAGCAGAATAGAAGTAAGGTTTATTATATCCAGAATATAGTGATATATTCAAATCGCATGTTTCTCATGATAGTTAATCCAAAAGCATATATTTTCGGTCAAAGAGTCTACGACATGTGAAACATTATTTGATATTAACTACGTTGTTTGGATAGTCTTATAAACTATGATAGACCAGGAGAGTTAATATATTAACTGTCAGCTAACTCCTCAGGTAGAAATGGTACTATGTAGCGTTCTCCTATAGTGATATTTCCATGGTAGAATACCTAGCTATATCTGGTATTGCCATTAATGTTCACCTAAACTGAGCTCTACTATATCAAGTATGGTATGAACAAGTCACATAATATGTATTTTACATACTAGAGTGCAAGAGTCTGATTCAGGTAGCAGTTTGATGTTATATTCCAATGTAGGGAATTCATATTATCCTTAGTCTAGTATCATGGCTCGATCGAGATATTAATTTTATTGTAATGGAAGAGACAAGTATCTTGACTTGCTGTAAGTATTTACATCTGGTCTGATGTAAACCATAAAGTGTAAAACTTACAACGATACATATGCGTACATAACACCGAAATCCACCTTTACAGCTGTAACACCAATGACAATACAGTTTCTAGTCCACACATGTTCCATAGCTTTATGGATGTACCATTGGTGATTTGCGAAAGGTAGGTTGATAATAGCTATAGCCGAGTTGTATGTATAAAATGTCGATGTATTTTCGTATGATATCATCAACCTGTAGACATGCTAATTTTATGACTTCAACGTTATTATCCGCCTATATGTGTAATGCCAATCCTGGACAGTGTGCTATAAATACTACAATAGTATGTTCGAGACGAATATATATTACTATTGCTTTAAATTAACATGCTTCCCTTAGGTACTTATTCTGCTACATTACTGACTATAATTAAACTATTATACATATAGAAATACTATTATTCGGTCAAGTAACATTACCTCTTTAGGTGAAGTACTGCAAGGTGCCCTTTGGCAATACTATTAACGATTGAGTTGGCAATTGATTCCAGGAATTGTATTTCAGACCAACCGCCGGGTCTCGTATTTAATACCTAGCTAACCCCCCTTGTATGAAGTCCCGACTCAAGTAGCACTACCCAAATATACAGGAGTTTACGAGTTTATATAACTAATATCGTACCATATATAGCTTCCTACCCTTTATATAGTTATCGATTTAGCCAATGCTATTTAATCATAGCTATGAATGAAACATTGTGTCTATTATATATATATATATATATTAATCCTTAGGTCGGACCATCCAATTCTAATATCACCAGCTAGGAGTAGACTTGAAAATCCAGAGCATTGCCATAACCTGCTACAGGATCCGTATTGTCACTCGTCTATGGCATAATATTAGTGACCTTTGTAGGACCTGCTACAAATAACTATATATAAGCAGTATATATATATTATGTTTGTTGCATGAATCTTCTTCAGTCTGCCCGTCCTGTGGCTGCATATAATGATGGTCGCAAATTGCCAGTACCAGCGCATATCATTGCATGGTATTATACTGGTTCATACAAATATTGAAATCCGTATTGTGAAGCCTCAAAGACCCATTATGGCTTCTTATCTTAGGATACAGTATTGTCGGGGATCTAGCCTGTCAAGCATCAGGCAATAGATATAGTATCTGAATACTTTCTGATATGTATATCTCATCCTACATTACATGATAAATCAAATAGTAACTCCAGTCTAGTTCGTAATCGCTTTTGACACTGGTTGAGTTAATATTTCATAGTGCAAATCATATATAGTAGAGAATAGGAATAATGAGGATAAATCGCGCCAGTGGGGGATACTTAACAGCAACTAGTTTACAATCCTGCGCGCTAAGTCGATAGCTTACTCTACAAATAGAATTAGTGGCTCTAATTAGAATGTAGAGACATATTGCATCGTTCAAACCTTTTAAAAACATGTAAGTACATATCAACAATCTGATACACGCCTTTCTTTATCTACTGTTTAGTTTAACTGGGAAATTGATATACTGAATATATATTCTCTTGTTCATTTGACTACATTGTTTCCTCACAGCCATATAGAAACATGGACAGCTCACACTATCGAAATATCATACCACTTACATTATACCGTAATGTACTGTAATATAATAATTAATCGTTTGATCAGCAGACGACATTAATTCCTAAATATATACTCCGCATCTACCTCACCCACTATCATTCTTCATGGTCTTGCACATCATCAAAGTTAGGATAGACGTCGGACTTTTATATTTGGATCCGCCCTTGAGTAATAAACCATCTACACGTAATATAAAACTTCGTTTCAAGCTTTACTTAAATTGGACAAGGCGTTCCAAGGTCTTTCTGTCTTGCAAGCACGTTCAATACAGTTCATCATGTAAGTAATATATTTGAATATTTCATAGTCTCAAGACGGTTACAATGTACATCAAGTAAGATTCTCGTTGTTTCTATCAATAACATCACCGTTGCAGCATATCAGTGGTTGGCACTATAGCAATAGAGAACCTAACACCGGTAGATTACCGTACAGGAAACAATTGACTAATTAAATATATTTACCTTCTTCGTTATTCGGATGTTAAGATCAGGATGAAAACGAAATGGCTCATCGTGATATCTCATATATATATTTAGGGCTATCCTGAGTATGGATGAGCGTGTATGTGCCTTGAAATAACATATAAAGACATATCACTCGCAGTAAAATCAGGTACTGTTTCCCTAATTCACATTTATCCTCCTCAATACTGAGTATGTGAATCATATAATCATATGAACAGAATCCAATGCCACTGTATAGGCTAATGCTATACTCAACATTCCCTAAAAAGGAAAGAATACCTTTATAGTTCGAAGCTGCCATCCTGAGGTGAAAGAAAAACGCACACCTATACATAGATACCAATAATTCTAAATCTTATCACACATCATCATGGTTTAACGTTTTGGCCATACTGGCACTTCGGAGAACGTATACATATATTACTATTTCAGATTGACTCTGCATATTAGACTAAGCACACGATGGGTGAATATCATTATTAGTATCCGGTGATAAAGTTCAACCATCACCTGGAAACAGAAAAGGCCTGTAATTATTTCAACACTGGCTCTCTTGGTATACCAGAACACCTAGGTAACAGACGAAATGTACGGTGAAGACAAATTAATATATAATATCATTGGAATGCTGTAAGCATAGACCATTTCGAAATCACGACCTGAGAGGTCGCGACGATTCTTTAATAAATAACAAAGGCAGGGGCTTGTGAATGATACATATACTCATTCGAAACACATGGTATCCGTGGTAGCTATTGATATATTTAATCATCTTGAAATATATTATCAAAAATACAGACAATGCTACGTATTTGGTTGCCGAATTTGGTATTTACATGTCGGTAATGAGATATCTATACCCTGTAGACAACAGACAATAAACGAATCCTATCTTACTTTGGGAGAACAATCCCCTTTGGGATCCGTGCTATTGATGAATAGACATATTCATAATAGTCTGGTAATTGGGAAGACGGTAAATCTGAGCACCATGCAGGGAAGGAATATATAGTAAAATAGCAGCTGGACTATATATGATGTAGGGTATGAGATTAATTACATGTTCTAACATGCTATATAAAATATTGCTTCCCTTTCACCATAATATCACGGAAGAATAAGAAGTACTACGAATATGCCTGATAGCAGAGGCCTTTCATATTACCACTGTACTCTATACCCACTCAAAGCACCAGTTTTACTATGCAGATATATTTAATATTATGTGAATTAATATACTCCAAAAATAAATATCTAGACAACTATCCTACAACTACACGAATTGATGATGGTAGTCAGGAAATTCAAGAAAAGGCTATTATTAATCATAATGCTCGTAATTCTTAGAACCCAGAGATCTGACTATTATAGTACTGGTATTCTACCATGAAGAGATACATTTTCAACTAATGATGATGCCATTTATGAATATGCTGCCAGCTTGAACAACAACCTATTCATGGGTAGAGACTATGTTAGATGACTTAGTATCTTCTTTGCAACCCAATAAGGGTAGTAGTAGTAGTATATGCTACTATCAGTAAATCTACTATCAATATCTAACACCGCTTCGAGGAGATGTATATGCATATGCCGCCTGGATCGATGATACTATTTGGTCCAGAGTCGTCAACCGTTTTGTACAATGTAATCAATGTTTCACTTTCGTCACTTATGTATACTTTACGCATTATACAACACAGATACAAATCCAAGAAGAATGAAAGAAATCTACTACTTTGAGTTAGACTCTCTATATGCTTTTTCCAAATTCAGTAATACTCTATATATTCCCTTGGCAATCACTATTCTACCACAAGTATTAACTCAGTTTTCTTTCTGCCTCGTAATTCCGTCTTACTTTGTAATTAGTATCTCCCTATAGGCAGTCAGACGGCCTTACACTCTGTCCAGTACTCAATTCGGCGTCGCGTCAAGCTTCATGTTACTACCCGATGTAACTGAATACTACCACTAATTAGTATATACCTATCCTTGACCCACTTTTTTCAAAACTCGTGAAAAAGAAACTACTCTTATTACATAATTGTTGATCGTCAAATACGCTACTTTAAGCCCAATGATTGAGAGACCCGTTGTAACTGTCTGACGCTTAATACATCCTTCCTAACACAGTTAATCCGTACTATGCTTTACTTTTAAAACCTTATCCATAGGTAACCTAACTTATTTATCTACTGGCATGTTATATATTCCGATTTATTAATAATATAACATGATTGGGATTTGTATATTAGACAATAGAACCCAACAGCAGGAGTGTATTGATATTTTGCCATTGGAAAGTTTATATGTATTCTTCCTCGTGATGCTTGTAGGTTGGCGCATCACTATTCTCTTTAGCTATTCATATAATATACAAGTGATTTCCATAATATTTAGCGTAGAGACTATATGAAACAAATATTTGACTGGCTCACCTGACTGTGTCTATCTCTGGTTGAGCTCATTTGCAGATAACGTTTTCCATTAAACTGACGTACCTCCCATGTTTATCATCATCATAGGGGTTCCCTCATACTAGTATTCGTTAACTTCAATTTGTTTCTAGATATGTTCCCATGGACCACTACCTTCACGCTGTAAGACAAACCCTTTACTCACAGGTAGTCCTGAATAATACCATTTACCCATACCTACACTTCCTGCCATCGTTGGTATGGAATAGCCTTCTAATACGTTGACTGATAGTTTAGGAGGTGTTAATAGTTATATTCCCCTCGCCACTTACTGCCTATCTCTCTAGCCTGCAAAGTCTTCCTATATGACTCTTTCTGATAGGGCATATGTCATCTAACTCATAGGGTAGTAGAATATATCAACATCTACCAGCTAATCCGGTTCAAATATTTGTATCTATGCCTCCAATGATACTATTGGGTGTTGCCAGAATACTGTATATAGCCATTAAGCATCTTAACGTTTGAGGAGTAATTCATGGTTGTCAGAATTCCATGGCAAGAATAAGCTCTGTAGCTCAACCCACATTATTGTATTTATTTACAGACGGAAACAATTATGTTCTATTAATCAAAATGTATTCCAAAGTGAGCAGGGTCTTTTTTCCTATGCCACTTCAAAGCTATATTGTTTACTATATTCCCCAATCGAGGATATATTAAGGAATATTACATCGGAAGAGAGTTTAGGGGCTAGTGAAATATGAAAGGGAAGTTTACAATATACTCCATAATACATTTTCTAAATACATGTATCTTCATAAAAGATATTGTCAAATCAAGAAGCTACATTATTATTACCGATCATGACAAAATACCTTATTTTGGGCCCAACCCATTGCTGCGAAAATACACCAAGGATTTAGTATATTGCTGAAAAATTAATATACAAATATGGAAGCTACATTTCGCTCTTTGGGCGTTGTACCTACCCTACAGCAAATACCTATTTGAGCCAGGCTATGAAGTTAAAACTGATTTCGGTCTAATTTTCCAGGCCACGCACTTGAACTATGTAATACACTGGTATAGTACAGAAAATTGTACGATCCAATACAATAGAACAAAGTATTATAGCGTTCTAACCAGAGTACTCCTTTGTCAGCTACATTTAGATACAGTATTTGCATTTCAAAGATCTGTAGTAACAACATAAATGTATATTGGATATGTTGAGAAGGGAAAAAATAATATTCGCATATAATCCTACAATACTCAGATATATACTTCCATAGATAGTAAACATTTGCTTAAATAGAAGATAAAATACTAATATTCATCAGTATATTCAAGCACAATTAGACCCTTTAGTTTTACTAATCCTTACCAAAACAGCGTGTCAAGACTGGAGGCATGAGCAGAATACATAGTTTATGGTCTTAGCTTAGAACACTTCCATACTAATGAGCTGTCTGTGTTGTAGTAAGATCAATCATACTATTATTGGCTCCAGAGTCATGATGATGCTTATTACTACGGCATAATAAATAAAATTGGCACAAGTTGTGTGCTCACACTATGGAAACCCTTTATCATCGAACACACTCTGTTTAAGGCTGTTAGTTTCTTGGGTCTGAAGAGTTCTCTCTGCCCCTATCATAATCTTTACCAAAGATATAAGAGCAGTCCTTAGTTGCTCGTATCCTACATACATACGCATATAGGTTTAGTATTTTCAATTTGTCGTTGCAGTGCTTTACTTACCATCTCTTTAGGTGTGCAGACAGCCTTACTGTCTGTCCGGTAGCCAATCTGGCGTCGAGTCAACCAGTGCGTGATACCCGACGTAACTTAATACTACTACTACTACTTACCATCTCTTGAGTTTCGTGGCATACTCAACATAATATACATTACAGTAGATGTAACTCTTCTTGATCATTATCACGAATATTCTCTCTAGCTTGTGGAAAGAAGTTACAAATAATCCTATATATGATAGCAATAATAAAATACTGCGTTCCATGACACTCCATCTGGTTTATAAACTCCCATCTCTGTGTTAAGTTGTTACCCCGTACAGAAAAATAAATCTTAATGTTAATCGTACGAAATATGAATCATCGTAAGTAACTATTAACTGGTTATATATCGTAACATCATATAGATAAAAGCAAGGTGATCCTCCTTTTCCATAAATAAAAAAAAGAGGCATTTATCTATTGGTAGCCCGTAGGTAAACCTCCACATCGATACACAAAGTATTATTAATGGCCATATACAAATAAATCTGCAATATTACTGAAGATACAGCGCATCCGTACCTGATTTAATCTAATCATTACTCTTGATTGTGATATGATCTTAATGCCCAAGTTCAAAATACCAAGATGCTAAAGAATTAACAACACACTATATGAATTGATATCTGCTACGAGATCAATATGGATTTTGGAATCAACTAGTCCGCCATACACATTGCTCCAGAGAAAGTTCATTAGAATGTGCCAGAGACACTTGTTTTTACTCAAGTATCATATAGCAGGTGATTTGGTAGAGCCAAGCTTGATTGATTGATTGATTGATTGATTTATTGAGTTACGTCTACCCTTGCGAGTATGATATAACACCTGATTTCCATAAGTAAGTACCGGGCAGAGTGTAAGGCCATTTGATCTGCCTCTATATGAGCTTTCCGCAAGCAGGTGACCATAGCCCAGAGACTCATGTCAATTCATACATCTAAACTAATCAACCATATAAATAAATTGACAAGAAAAAGGGGGGAAATGATTTAAACAAAACCAAAAACTAAACTCACCAGCTTTTATAAAGATAAGTGCATACTCTAAACCGGTTCCACTTGGATCCCGGTATGTGCAGGAGGTTTGTTTCAGCAGTAGCTTCTTGTCGAAGGACTCGCTGAGTTTCTTGATATTGCCAGGACAGCATCAAGGATGAGTTGGTGTCTTTGCCTGCCACAATCTGGGGCTTCGCAGTGCAGGACCTCGTATTCATGTTTTAATCGGATGCGGTAGTCTTTAAAATTGCCGTGACCGGAGCGGGCAGCCAGCACCCGAGCACCTATACCCCACGCCAGACACTTCATCCATTCAGAATTCCAGATCTTTGGCAGTGTGAGTGGTTTCTTTAGTTGTTTGACTGGCTCCTGGAGCCGCTTCTTCATCCATACTTTGAATTCCTCGTTGCATGTCTTATTCTTCCAGCGGCGTGCTGCTGACAGCGATATGTTGGGGTAGTTGGTGGGGACCAATGGCATCTCGCTACAGTACCTAAAGACCCGCGCCTTCCGGGACGCCTGGTCCAGTGTATGAGCGGCCTCCCAGCCAAGCTCCGAGAGCCGTTCTGGCTCCGTCGACCACTATCTGGGACGTACCAATCTTTTTTGACCGCTTGCTGATGCGCTGCGCAATGTTGTGGTTGCCCACACAGAGATTCATATTGCTGGCATCGAGAGGGGCAAGTTTCACGGATAGTTCCACACCACTACGTGCAGCTATTGCCTCTGCGTCAGCGACCTCTCGGTCTTTGCCACAGGAACCTGATCCCTCGCCGATCTTGTCTGAGCCATAATATATGACCCATCCAGCACCAGTATTGCCTTTTTCGTCGCGGGAACCGTCCGAGTATATTCATACAAAATTGAAAGGAGCGGTACTACGGATCATCACATGTCGTTTGGTGGCTTCGTCTTTGTTTTCCTTTTCGTCCAGAGGTTTCTGAGGCCTGGATTCAACTGGAAGCAGTTCCTTGGAGTCCCGGATCGGCGTAGGGAGTCTGGATTTGCCACCATCGATCATCCTGTCGTTTGTTGTATGCTATAACGGATGAGCTTTGTTCGCAGTCACGGTTCGGATGGCTCCGGCTTGAGTCAGGTCATTGAGAAGGTTGAGCCAAGTATGATAGATATAAGTAAACCTGACTTCAAGAAAGAATTCGTATAGAGATATAGCACATAGAATAAACACTATTATATATTTAAAAAACAATCATCATTTGTAATTTCATAAATTAATATACTACAAAGGCATAATCCACCCGTTACAGGATAATAAGCTGTCCCCAAACTGTTAGTAAAACGCAAAGCGATGTTCAGATGTTATTATGACTCACATTAATCAACTCTTTGAGAAGTGTAGCCAACGTCAAATCCGGATCCAAGTTCGCGTTCTGAGCGCAGCATGTCCAGATTTTAGCAAAACCAAGGTCCTCAATCACCTCGGATGGTTCCGCCCCAATATTCCGCGAGTAGGAGTTAGAGTACTTGGGATTCTTAATCAAGCATTGCAAAAGCTCATATGCAGATTGCAGGGTAGCTGAGTTCTGGCAGTGGTACAGAAGATCATCAAGGACAGTAGTGACATGTGTATAACTGAGCAATAATGGTTAGTCGGGATTGGATAAGTCATTGTTTACACAAGTGGAACTTACATGTGGATAAAGACGGCAGGGCGTTGAATAGCTATCTGAGTAAGCCACTTCAATATGCGATTCTGGATGGGAGCATCAAGATCCTGGAAGTCAACAAGCTCAATACAAGCATTCAGTAAAAGATCCTTATCCTTAATTGTGGCCAGGTCCTGAAGGCGGTACTTGAGAATGTCCTCATCCAAAGTAGCAGCATTAGTCCCCGGGAACCACAGCCGATCATTCAGCTCCTCAAGGACCATGCAACGGGAGAGCATAAGGGCGGCATAGGGAGACTGAGTAGAGCCTGGAATGAAGTCCGCAGGTGGGCCCTGGGGAGTATCCTCAGGTAGAGGTTCCATGACCTCAAGGAAAATTGTGAGAACACGCATGGTGATAGTACGGGTAGTGGGATCTGTCAGTCCACGCACCAAACATGAGCAAACGGCAAAGTGAAAGTTGTCGGGCAGGAATTTGATTCCGTGGTTCTCATCAAGTTCATGACAAGCGTCCTTAAGCTGAGTACGAGCCTGAAGAAGCAGAGTAACCAATTTCGGCCCAGGAATACTCTCGCCGAGGTAGATATTGGTGAGGAAGGACTCCAGGAAGATGGCTGCGTGGTTGAAGAGACCTGAAGGCACAAATCTGATTAGGGAGATAGCCAGCCAGAAAAGCTGAAGCCCATAGCGAGATGACGTCGGTAACTTAGTCATCATCTTGGAAAGAGCCGTGATAATGGATACAAAGAGATCAGCAATACCATCATCGCAGAATCGCCCAATACTAGAGCTTAGCGAGACCAAAACTTGGTACAAAAGATCATCATCAACGTCACCCTGAGCGAGACATCCCATGATAGTAAAGGCTCGGGGCTGGATGGCGGGGTTTACCTGGAAGGCGGTGCTAGCAACCAAACTCATCCAGCGGGCCCGCCAGGCGTTGGCAGCATCAAGATTGGGCGCTGAGATAGCACAAACATCAATAAGCAGGTTGGCTAGAGCCTCAACGGCATTCAGTGATAGAACAGCGGGTTCTGTGTTGGTGGCGACCGAAGCACCGCCATCTCTGGCAGACATGAACGGGATGAACAGCTCGCTTCTCGGCTCGTCTAAATATTCGAGGGCATTAAGCAACCTTACTTGCTGACCTTCATCAATAGAAAATGACGTGCATATCGAATGCAGTGAGTTGATCAGCAGTCGGTGAACGATACTTCGGATCTCAGGTGATCCAGTGTTGGCCAACATCGTGACAATGTGGAAGATATCGGGCAGATAGAGTTGAGCCTGGACTCCACTATCAAATGAAAGCGATAAGCAAAAGCGGAGAAGGATACAAATCTCAGTCCAGACACTGTTGTCAGGGAGATGACGGGTAGACCGCATAGAAGATCGGTTTAGGACCTTGCGAAGACGAGCGATGATTTTGCCACGGATAGTGATTGTTCCCACAGCAGCAGAAATGGAAGCCAATGTCTCCATCTCGGTATCCTGGCCAGTGTACTTTAGGGCAGTCCTCGTAAGCTCATCCAAGAGGATATCAGCCAAGATCTCATCTTCACTAATCTTGGGCCAGACCGTCTTCTCCATGGTGAAAGACAGCATGCTATCTTTTAGGGCGATCTCGACCAAGCGATGGATTACAGTTGCTACCTTCTCACGCCCCTTCTCACTGTCAGGTTCATTGGTCAAGATGTGCATCCGCAGACCTGGAATCCATGGAGCCATGTAGGCCAGACTGAGAGGTTTCTGCTCATCTGAGAAGTTATCCCACCCAACAAAGAACTCAGTCAGGAAATCTTGCGTAAGCTGCGGCTCTGATGCTGCCAGCTCAGTGCTGATGCGAAGGACAAAGGCTGCAGGGTTGTGAGGGATGGAGATCTCACGGAGACACATGAGCTTGTCTGCCGAGGCAAACTTGAAGGCTCGACACAGGGCGCCCAGCAAGTTGTAAGACGCTAGACGAAGAGTATGGTCATTGCTGCTCATGTTGGTGAGAGCCAAGTTCAACAGGGTACCTGGAACATCCTGAGGCCGAACAAGACGATCGAGAGTCTTGTGAGATCGGTTCTCTTTTCCATACTTAGCCTTCGTACTGCGAATGGCCTGAACAATTTCGGCCATCCTGGGACTGCGAAACTGCATAACGATCTTGCCGTTATCGGTGCGGAGACCGAATCCAGTTTCATCTTCGGGGTCAGTCATGTTAGATAGAGTGTCTTCGACATCATTGAGACGAAAGATATCGTTAACAATGCCGCTGACCCGAGACGAAGCGTGCACTTCTTGGTTCTTGACCGAAGTCACTTGGATAAACGAGGTACCCACAGTCATATTGACGTCGACTTGTTCCCTGGTGCGCGACAACTTGGATACAGGCGCAAAGTTCAAGCCACCATCACTGACGGTATTTATTGTTTCCTTTGGCAGATGAAGCTGACTGAGGGAAAACTTATCTTGGAAATCGTGACGACCACTCAATATATGATATTTGACATTGACCGCGTTGAAGATGCTATGGCGGTTGCGGGAAGATGCTCGGAGAAGACGACGGAGACAAGTGCGGAAGTTGCTGTTCATGTTGTGAACATATATGCGGCGGAGCGAAGATGAAAGTTCGTTCGGGGCGAGCTTTTCAATCTTTTCGAGTATCTCCTCGGGAGCACTGACATGGGAGTTGTAGCAGGTGGCATCGATGAAAAGGCCAAACTCGCTGTTCCATAGACGACTAACAATCTTGAAAAACCAGTAGATGATAGCATCGTAATCGGCAGTATCAGTGTCAATATATCTTAGAATGACACAGACTATAGGAATCTTCGTCTTGGTCTCACCACCTTCGTAGATAGCCCGCGAATTCAGGAATGATTCGGGGTTACGCATTGAGTTTCTCAGCATGAAACTGTGGAACTTGGCATATGAGGGTGGGGTGTTTGATGTAAGGGTTGGCTTATTCCAGGTGATGGCCATCGGTGGTGGGCCCAAGTTGGTAACGAGCTTCCGTAAAGGCTCAACAAACGGTGACCGGGCTCTCTGGGAGTCAGCTGGGGATCTGGCCTGATCGCGGCGTTCCTGAAAGGCCAGTCTCTGTCGGAATTGATCCCAATGCTCATACAAAAACCGATGAAGCGAGACGCAAGAACCAAACTCTGACCATTCATACGTCGTTGGTGGTGGCTCAGTGGCATTAGGCAAGGGAACTGATATCTCGCGCAGGAAGGTGGTAACTCGGTAGATGTTTTCGGTCAAGAAGTCGTTCAATGGGTACATAAATGGTTCCTTGGCGCCAAAAAGAACATTGTTGGCAAGATTCTGTACAACCTTGGCGATGAGTAAAAGACCTCTGCGCATATCCTTGGAAGGAGGCTCCCCAACCAAGCCTTCGACATCTGGGGCTACAATAGCTGGGCAGAAGAACCGTAAGAAGATGAATGCACCAACCGCCGTGTACTTGGCATCGGGGAAACGAGGAAGCACAGTGGATGAAATGATGCTGCATATCTTGCGGAATGATGGAGGGATATTAGGTGAAGAAGTACAGATGTCATCAACAAAGACCTTGGCCACTATACGAAGCTGGGCTGCATTATTTTGGAGTTCCTCGGGAGAGCTCACACGAGCAGGATCCAGTTCAAGATTCAGTTCTTGAGACGTCAACATGAGCCTTGTCACAATCTTTTGAAGAGTTGTTTTGAGATATGATGAACCATTCCATTTGGCATAAATAGAAAGCATCTTGGTAGCCACGCAGTTCCGTCTGAGAATCTCAGATTCCGAATCGGTATCTTCAATCTCTTGGCGGATCAAGGCTTCGATGAGCTCATACCCACGGCCGCGCTGCTCATATACAACCAGCAGTGCAATGGCCATCTCATCAACCTCATTGGCAGGACAAATTACTGCAAGTGCAACGGCAAGAGAGACGTCTGACGTTAAGATATCCAGTAATTGTCCGTGCTTCTCACTCACGACAGTGTCTGACATGTTACTAAACTCGGTACCTTGGATGAGGATATTATATAGTACCTTCACAAAGGCGGTCCGAATCTCTGTGTTCTCGTGATATCCGATATTAAGAGAGTGCTTGAGCCCAACATCAATGTTCGCACTAAGAAGATTGGAGAGAATCGTGATTGATAGGTCTGAAATTGAGTTTCCATCATCACGTATCATCATCTCAGTTCTCCGAGTCTCAATTGTATCATGATTTAGAAGCTGCAAAAAGCACGTGAGATATGTCTGGAACAGCTGCGACTTGAGCTCTCCCGCTCCTGCATCAGATTGACCATCACTAGAGGGCTGCAGAGGTAGACGATATGTCAACTCAGCAAGGCATTTTAAGCAAGCCTTGTCTAGGTCTCTTTGGAGACGAGTAGTCTCATCATGACGCCCTGATATTTGCATCTCGGGACGGGGAGTCTTGGGACGGGAGATCCAGCTAAAGATGTGCTCAAAAAGTTGGTTGCGGATACGGACGTCGTCTCGCAGGTTGAGGTGCTCCTTTCGCTGAGTGACAGCCTCGCACAATTGACAGACTTTGATCTTGACTCTAAGTGTGGTTGCATTGTCAGGGACACCTTCAAGGAACTTGGCAAAGTTGAGGGTCATATTTCCAAGGTTAATAGAAGCAGCCGCGGCAACATCAGCCGGAGTAGAAAGTCTCTCTACCAGAAGACGAATGAGGGAAGATGCTTGCTCCGCAAAGATGATCTCGCGATCAGCACTACGATCAACTGGAGCTAGAGACCCACTGAATAAGACATCCAGTTCAGTCTCTAAAGCAGCAAACAACTGCTGGTAAAGGAACGGGGAAATCTCCGCTGAAAGCACCTCTCTGGTGGCCTCTCTAACTCTTATGTTCGGGCATGCTAAAAGTTGAATACTCAAACGAAGGTACCGCGAAAGAAGAGGCTCCTCCTGGCCATCTGATACACGATCAATCCATCTAAGACCACTAACGGTGGAGCTTTCCAAGTTAGCTGATCTCTCGGCAGTGCAGACACCGCCAACAGAGGCGAGTAAACCAGAGTAGTTACGCCACTCCGCAAGCGTTGTATCAGCAACATGATCAAGAGTCGAAACTGAAACATCTCTAGAGATCCGCACCCAACGGTCCAATGCCAACTCCCATGCCCGAAGGATACCAGGCGTCGGACACTCAAACCGCCGAAGAAGACCTCGCGTGCGTTTTTGGAAGGCAACTAGCCCCGTGAAGCGGAAGTCCTTGGATGCCAGATCTTGGAAGATGTGCTGGTTTCTCAACATGCTCGTGCGATATCCACTCTCACCAGTACTAGACAAGAGAATAGCCTCCTGCAAGAACAGTCCAATGCAACTCGTCACTAATTGGCAAACACTGATATCGACGGCACAGAGTAGCAATAGAAGAGTAGTTTCGATCTGCGAAGCAGCATTCACAACTTCTGGGATGTCATAGTCAAATTTGCCGAGGTTGGGAAACTCTTTCAATATCAGGATTCGCGCAGTCAAGTTCTGTTCAAGGACATGAAGGCGAGATTGCTTAGTATGAACATCGAGGGTGTTACAGATTGCCATGAGAGCAAGGGCACTCCTACGCCAGTATTCTTCGCGCCATTCTGACACGCCATGCAGTTCGGCAACCGCATCCTGACTGATACGCCGAGCTTGAGCTTCAGGCGAATCGTCAAATAATATGCAGGAAACCTTACCAGCGAGGTTACGGACTGTTGGGTTTGGTGACACCAAGCATAGAAGGAACGACTTGAGCAGGCTCTTGTCATGAGATTCTTTAATCAGCGGTTTATACAGCATGCTCCCTTTAGAAGCCTGGAGAAACTCCAGAATTCCTTGAGCAGTTGAAGACATAGCATCATCTGAAGTGAATTCTGAGGAGCTGTGGTCTGGTACAACGACTGACATGTCACCATTAGAAATGGCCTAGGTAAATATTAGCGATCCGTCAATGTTATATTTATTGCATCAAACCCCGAACTTACATGAAGCTGTGTGTGGATAAAGGATGAAGAAGCCTGGTACAATAGGCGATATCTGTCCTGGTTGGGAAGATGGGCAAAGTACCTGCAGGCTTGAACCACAGCAAGTTTGAATTTGAGAGGCGCGTTAGGATGTAAGCAGCTGTCAAGCAAAGAATCCGCAATGCCTTCAATATCTAGATGTGCCAAAGCTACAAACGCAGCAGTGATCATGTCTTGGTCAAAGTACACGCCGTCTGGGGATGGTGAGAAGTTTCTAAACACTGCATCCCGGACTTCATCTTGAATGTCTAGAGTGAAACTCGAAAACGAAGCCTCACTATCAGCTTCAAAATGACGTCCTACCCTCAACATCATGACCAAGCAATAACACGCATATTGGTTCTTGTTTCGCAAGGCCTTCTTGAGGTGGTCCAGAAGGCCTACGCGCTTGCTCATTGCCGAGCTTTTTACTTGAGTTATAGTATTAACAATCTCGAATACATCCGGAAGTAATAGCAAAAGTGCAGCCTGCATCGGCGCGAATGACATGCGTAGGCGTATGCTATCGGTTTGGCACATGTCGAAAAGCATCTCTATAGCGCCAGAAATTTTGGTGTGATGGGTGTGAACTTGGACAAACTCCTCCGGGAAACGGTCGATCCAGTTGGTGATGATGAGAGGTGTGATTACGGCCACAGAATTCTTGAGGGGGGCCTTCAAGTGAAGATATGTCCCAGCCAGTTCATTGAGTAGAGTGCCCATCTTAGTAGAATCGGCCCAAAAGAAGGAAAGTGCTCGTAAGAAAACCAACGCTGAGCGTTCATCTTCTCGTAGAGCAATTTGCTGGTGGGTACCCGAAGGTGGAGGCACTGGCGCTGTGCGCAGCGCATATACAATAATTCTCAAATACTCGTAACATGAGTCCCAGCTAGAAGCCGAAATATACTCTACTATAGTCTTGATACTGGTGTCGAACTTTGTGAGATCGGCTCTGAGGGCGTCAATACTAGCATCCTCGGTTAGGCCAGCATATAGTTCTTCAGATCGTGGTTCGAGTGAACGGATAAAGTCGGTCGCATCTGACCCCAATAACACATTTGACGATAGCATGTAGGACTCGGGGAAAGGCTCCAGTAATGCCCTGATAGCATCGAAAATAGCCGCCACAAGCTCGTCATCAAGAGCTTCTGGGACGATATGAGGACTCCATGACTTTTTTTTGGTGCGGATAGCATCCCAATTAGCAGAGCAGCATTCCGCGATCAAAGATAAGACATAGATTTGTGATTGGAGCACGTGGCCTTCAATGGGTCGGTTTGCTATCGGGATGAGCTCCTGAAGTTGTTGAAAGGCTTGTTCCAGTACTAGCGTTATATTTGAGACACTGAGACTAATAATGGTCTCACGGGTCGTGGTGAGTACTTCGTCGTGGGCAAGATCATCTTGGGTGGCGCGAGTCTTGTGCGGAAGCTATGCGGAATATGACAAAACGTTAGCTACTCCAGTACATATCGCCGAAGCCGGGAAGGTACAAAGCGGTCTTGCGATAGCGGCGATAGCGGCGAGGGTGAGTACTGTACCAACCTTCGTACTGAGTCGCTCAAAGAGACACTCAACCAGATTTGAATCCCATGGCGAGTCCATCGTGGATGTATATAGGGATGTCGTGATCGATTTCAATGGCCAAATAGCGCCATGGACAGTAGTGATTTGTAGGTATTGGTGAGCAATGCGATAGTTGAATTTAGTGTTTTGAATATAATGAAGCTAGCAAGATACATGTGGCGGTTCCCCGCCAGGAACAAGAGGCGTATTTTCGGGTGAGACCAGAAATGATGCTGGGTGCGTATAGAAGGTGTAGATTCTGGTCTTAGTTGACGAATGAAGATACTATGGGGACGGTGGCAGTGACAAAGCGGGATGCGATGGTGATGGTGATGGTGATGGTGATGAGGGGTCCCGGCCTTGATGAACCTTGCTCAAGATGAGAGTTACGAAAAGCTATGGTCAACCAGTCAAGAATAGTAGTTACATACACCATATGTAGTAGCTCCCTACTTGTTCTGGAACAAAACCCAGAACTCATAGGGGCACGCAAGGGCAGGGGCTTATGCGACAAGGATATAGTTTATTGAAGATTAATGTTAGGGTTATTATATAAGGGGTTGGTCGCTAAAATGAAATGAGTAGCGGTAATCTGGTAACTTGAAAGGGCAGTAGTAGCGATGAAGATTATATTGAGAAGAACAACCGTTATATCACATGACTATTTGCGATGCTTTAGAAATAATGGGCACGTAACTTATCTGATTATCCAGGGAAACAAAAAAAGATTACCTCCTAAATATTGATATCGAACAAATAGTCTATCCAGGCATGTGAACTTCTAAGAAATAATTTGCAAAAATAGCCCATACACTAAACCACATCTAACAATTCTAACTTAATAATGCCCTCCACGACCTTGGTAGCCACCACCACCACCACCACGCCCCCGATTGTTGTTACCGTTATACCCACCATGGCTACCACCGCGATGAGAGTTGCTACCGCCTCCATATCCACCAGAGTGGTTATTGTGGCTATACGGCCTGTTGTTATTGTGGCCGTTATATCCACCGCGACCACCCGAGTTATAGAAGGCCTGTGCCGCTGGCGGGGGAGGCGGGAGACCATGGCCAAAACCAGGTTGTCCCGGAGGAGGAGGGTATGATGGAGGTTGACCGTAGGGGGCACCAGGAGGACCGTTTTGGAAGCCACCAGGAGGACCACTCTGGTATGGGCGGCTGTTGTAACTAGAATTATGGTGACCACGTCCATTGTAACTGCCACCACCACGGCCACGACCGCCACGACCACCATGGTCGTTATAGCCACCGCGGCCACGATCGTTGTAGCCACCACGGCCACGATCGTTGAAGCCACCACGGTGACCATCAGGCCGGTAGTTGATGTGACCAGGGTTTTGGCGAGGATTATAGTTGTTTCCACGATTCAGAGGGGCACCTCCATAGTTGCGACCAGACCCACCAGCAATCTTGTTTTTTAAGATATCAGCATCGTGGCGGTTGAGAACCGGAGTGGGAAGCTTGACACCACGGAGAAGCATCGACTTATGACGCAACTCAGGGTTAGGGTAGTCATAGTACACACTGAATGACGTTAGTACAAAAAAGCTATGAATATGAATGAATACAGTGACAAGCTTACCTGATGGAGTGATCATAGTCAAGGTCTGGCAGACCCTTGCGTTCAAGAGGATACAGCAAAGAACCATGAGGGATGTAGTCGGGAATCTTCTCAACAATGCCGGTGAGACCAGCACTGCGAGCGGAGTCCAGATCGAATTTGCTCTTCTCGCCATCACTCTTCTTTTTCTTGGAGTAGAAGTTGGCGTTGATGTCGTCGTAGATACCAAACTGGTTGCGGTCCGAAAGGATGAGCACTTCACGGCCTCTTTCGTTGCGTTGACGATCAGCTTCGCTCAACGCTGGATACTTGCCCTGGACGGCGGTAAGAAGACGGGGCATGTCAATGAACGGCAAGAGAGCCACACCTTGCCATGCCATCTTCTTCCCGTTGAGATCTATTTCAAAGTCTTCTGGGTAAAAATCAATGATTTCACTGTCCTCCTCTAGCATAAGAGGGTGGAACACTTCGGGAAGGGCGTGGCGAGAGGCAGCAGGAAGAACACTCATCAGCTGCTCAAAGGGTTTCGCTGTTCTGCCCTTGGTGAAGTTGATCTCTAGTTTGGAGATATTGCCAAAGTCTTGTGCGAAGGGAGCATAGTGATAAGGATAAAACCATTCCCATGAGGGACAGCCTTGGAAGTAGTACAACAAGACCCAGGCAAGACCTTCCATGTAACTGGCTGCGACGCCATGACGGAAATCAATATCACGAGGGCTGACATGGAACTTGCTCTCGTAGTATCTGTCGGCATAGCCATCCTCCCACATTCTGACTTGATCAGCGGGTTCATCAGAAGCCGGAGCCTTGGGCTTTTCCTGCACAGCAGGTTCTTCGATCTCGTCAGCCTTGCGCTTGGTGCCAGCACCCGACGAGGTTTCACCTTCGCCAGGAATCGAGAGGGCGGGTGCGGGAGCCTGGGAAGCCCCAGGCTCGTCCTTTTGCGCTTGCATCTTGGCTTTGAGAATGCTGGCAGCGCTCTTGTTAGCGGCACTAGCATCAGCGGGAGGTATTCTGATGGGCATATGATCAATTGTTTTATCTCCAATAGCGAAGAGGGAGTTGGCGTTGGGAATGGAGTTCACGTGATTCTGGCGACCTTGGTCAGCGTTGTTTCTGGCCGCGTTCTCCATCTTGCGCCGTCTGTTGTTGGCTTCTCTCCGGTCCTCTTGATCTTTGCGGCGCTTGAAGATCGCATCCTCCTGTTTACCTAATCCATCCATGATGACCTGAGCGCGCGCTAAATCGAGTTCACCATCCTTCGTGATATAACCACCTAGAGTAGGGAGATTGTCTCTCCACAGAGCCGTCAGAGTGTCGATACCGTTTTCACGAATTTCGAGAGCAGGAAGATGAGGCAAGAAATCATTACCGACGAAGCAGCAAAGGAATATCCAGTCATCGATAGCGCGCTCAATATCCCACTTAAACGGCAGCTGCGGAACGCAAAGCTCAATGTCAAGATACTCACGGAGAACGGATACATGAAGCCAGATGAAGGGCTTGAGAGCGGCTTCCACGGGACCACGCGCTGCCTCTTCTTCAGCGAGAGCCTTGGCCGCTTCTAGCTCCTTCTCGGCGCCACGGCAATTCCGGGCCTCGTGCCCTTTCTGACCACAGAGGCGGCACATTCTGGACTTAGAATCCTGGGCGAAGACATCCTCACGAAGGACCCGGAAGTAGGGCTCATGGGTGGCAAGACCCAGCATGATGAGATCGGCATCTAACCCGTAGATGACGTGACGGGTGTTGGGGTCATGTTCGGGGGAAGCACGTTGGGAACGTATAAAGTCCATGATTTTGTGCTCTCCCTCTCCCGGCACGGTAGCATCCGAGATGATGATCTTGAGATTGGCCCAGCCCTCATCGGTGTTGAGCTTGTAGGCACACCAGTACCGAAGACTAGCGGCGAGGATATCCATGAATGGAGTACCAGGGGTAATGGAGTTGGAGTCAAAGACTTTGCGAACAATTTCGCCTTCGCTAGTAGGAATGGTACCTCCTTCCTTCTCAATTGACTTGAGGAGTTCGGCCTTTTCGAGGGCTTTTTCCTGGGCTTCTCGAGCAGCACGGAAACGTCTGGAACGCTGCTGGTTCATCTTGGCACGGGGCGCAACGCCATCTATCGACAAACAAATAATGTTAGTAGGCAATATGTTTGGATATTAGGTACCGAGGATTAAGCTTACCGACGGCAATCATGAGTACTTTGCGCGGACGCACCATGTTCAGAACACGGTCAGTGTATTTGAAGACCTCCAACATCATCTCCTCTTCATCGGCCGGAGCGGGACGGTCTTCAGGATGAGAACACGGATGAACGATACCATTCATGTCGAGATATAAGTTGTCAAACTCTTCACCGTTGGGGTTTTTGGCAGCCATGTTGACGGGAATGATAGATCCATCCTCCATTACCAAGGGCTTGTCCTCAACCACCGGAGAGATGATCTTGGGGTACTTGTTGGACAGCCATCTGAACGCAGCGGGAATACCCATGGTGTCGGGGTTTTAAGATCGCGACAAAGAGTCGCTGGTAGGTGGATGCTTAAGTCGGGCGATTATCAGATGAATATCTAGAACAGACTAAGTTTGATGACGATGATCGATGGTGTAAAAGATAAGCGTAAAGATGAAGCAAACAGGCCAAACACGAGTCGAGTGGTTGGCGATGCTTGAAAAACGGACAATGATGCAATTGGATGGATTGCAGCGCTAGGTCGGTTGTCGCAAGTCGAAAATTAATTTGATGAATTTCTTAAAACAGAAAAATTATGGACGAATGCCAGGAACAGCGACAGGCTTGATCGTTACAGCATGAGGTGCGCCAATCAAAACGTTGCGAGGCCCAAGAAAAGACTCTGTAACGGGTATATGCACTAAACAGGTCTACAAAGGATTCATATCCCGGTCAGGAACAACAAAGTCCCTGGAACCCATAACTCAGGTCTTGGAGCCATGCGGGATGTGGCCTTTTGTGAGCACATGCTAACTGAAGTTATACTTGTCTAAGCACTTGTTGTGTTGCAGTGGACAACATTTTGAGTTTGGAACTTTGGCTTATTGGCTTCCAGCCATTGCTATTACTTCCATACATCTAGGAATTAGTTATTGATACTATCCGACCTTTCAATAGTCACTGGATATACTGCCCCCCTCGACTCGAACCATCTGTCTCAGTGACCCGAGTTGGTCTTACGTCACCTTACCCGCTGATATAGTGTGGCCGCCTACAAGCAGCTGTTGATGAGCAACATCCTGTCTCTAGTTTTCTGTCTATATACTAGCCCTGTGTTTTATCTTAGAAACATCGGCTTATCTCGACTACTGTTTCCATCACGATATATCTCGTTCAATGATGCACCATGTTTTCTTCTATATCCACTGCGCCCCCTAAGCAATCTGCTGGCGAGACTATCACTGTCCTCAGTGGACGCCTGAACTCCGCAACTCTCTTGGAAGACAGAAGAGCTGCCATTCTCGGATTACGTAGCTTTGCTAAAGATTTCCCTGCTTCTGTGGCGTCTGGTGCTCTTCGGAGCTTAATTGGAAGCCTGAGCAAAGATGGAGAAGATGCCGACACGGTGAAAGTAGTTCTCGAGACATTGCTGATGTTATTCAGTCCCAATGAAACCAGCCCTGAAGCCTCGGAAGAAGTCTCACTATGGCTAGCTGACGAATTCACCCAGAGACAAGAGAACATCACCCTGCTTCTGGACGTCCTTGATACTCCGGAGTTTTATTCTAAACTCTACTCTCTCCAGCTTCTGCTTGCAATTCTGGCGGCTCGCCCCGAGAGAACAGAGGAATGCATTTTTACGGCCCCATTAGGAATATCACGGCTTGTAGCAGTACTCGATGAGACTATGGAGGCAATCAGATCAGAAGCCATCACTCTTCTCACCTATCTTACACCCAACTCCCCAGATTTGCAGAAGCTTGTAGCTTTTGAAAGCGCCTATGAAAGATTGTTTCACATCATCATCAATGAGGGTGGTCTCACTCACGGTGGCAGGATAGTAGAAGATAGCTTGATTCTCATGTCAAATCTCTTGCGGCAAAATCCATCGAATCAGACGTTATTCCGAGAGTCCGGGTTTATGTCAAAGCTCTCTCAGCTTCTTGAGGCCTCTGCCCAGCAAGAAGGTGACCCAGAACTGGCTGCCTGGGTTCTCACACAACGAAACCGTAACCTTTATGCCCTATTGGCCGTGGTGAGATTATTCCTGATCCCCGGAGCTGTCGGTACGGGCCAGAACCAGCTTGCTTTCCAACAACACGGCCTTCTCCATAATGCGCTCCAGCTGGCGTTCAACCCAGACACTGAAGGGCAGATAAAATCCGAGGTATGTTGACCTGAAGAGTCATACAGTACATATGAATTACATATTGACCAATTGTAGGCCATGGTCACTTGCGCTGATATAATCCGGGGGAACGGTCCCCTTCAGGAGGGATTTGCTCAACTCATGGTCATAAGCCCATTTCCGCCGCCACCGGCCCCTGGGGGCACACCGCCAGCCCAGAGAGCAACCGTCTACGTTATCGATGGTTTACTAGACCTAACATTGGGCTTGACTGCCCTTCAGGACTTTGATTTGCGTTTCTCGGCTTGTGAATGTTTGAAGGCTTACTTCTACGCTCACCCCCAGATACGTTCTCACTTCTTGGGAAGAGCCATCCATGGTCATAAAGCTGGTCACGATGAGACTGCAAATGTGCTATCAGTTCTTTTGAACCCCACTGCCGCTGATTTGGCTGCGTCGGACCCTTACCGACTATGGTTTGCGGCTACGATCACATTCCATTTGTTACACAACAACCCGACTGCGAGATCCCAAGCTATGGAGCTGACCGAAGGCGAAGCTGAGCACGGAGAAGAAGTAGTCACTGCCATTCAAACTATAACTGCCCATCTTATCTCAGGTCTACATCGTTCAGAAGAGCCCCGCATTATGACCGCCTACTTGATGTTGCTTATCGCGTGGCTATATGAAGACCTTGATGGTGTCAACGATTTCCTGAACGAAGGTAGCAATGTTCAAGGATTAATCCAGGCTGTGGTGCAGCCTCGGGGTGTCGACGAGATTGTACAGGGTCTTTGTGCTATGCTCCTAGGTGTTGCGTATGAGTTCTCTACGAAGGACTCACCTATCCCTCGCCCTTCTCTTCACGAAATTCTCCTTTCGAGAATGGGCCAGGAGAAGTTCGCTGACCGTCTGGCGCGCTTGCGTGCGCATCCGTTTATGCGTGATTATGAAGTTCTTCCTCAGAAGTTGGATCCCACATCTGGCCTGCTACCGGATGTGTTCTTTGATCGGACATTTGTTGAGTTCTTCAAGGACACGTATAGCCGCATCTCCAGGGCACTTGAAAGAGATCCATCTCTGGAGGTATCAGTCATCTCAAACGGTGTCCAAAAGGGTATCTCTCGTGAGCTAGTGGATAGTTTGAGAGATGAGCTGGGTGACAAACAGCGTCTCTTGGAGGAGTCTCGGGATAAGCTTGCCAGTATGGAGAGTGCCCTTCAGCGCGAGCAAGCTGAACACCGCCGCTCTCGTGACACTTCATCTGTGGAAGTAACTCGCATGAAGACTGTTAACGAGGCATTACAAAGACAGAATGACCTAGAACTGAAAAAGTTGACTACCCAACACCAAACGGAGTTGCAAGCTGAGAGGCAACGTTTAGTTCAAATCCAAAGGGAGTTTGATATTAAAGTTAGAACCTCTGCCTCCGAGAACCTGGCTCAGCTTTCCAGTGCTAAGCGAAAGATTGAGGAACTGGAGTCTCAGCGGGAGGCTGATCTCGAGTAAGTATATTCTCCTACACCCTTGGCCCTATTAACCCTCACTAACGCTAATTATGTATAGCCGTGCTTCAGCTATCCAAGAAAATCTCAAGGGTCAGCTCGCCAAGCTAAAGACAGAATCGGACTCTGAACTTGACAGGGTCAAGTCTCGCCTGGAAGCCCACATGGCTGAACTGGATGCTGCTAGAGGCAGATTTGAGGCAGATTTGTTGAAGGTAAATAATCAAAACTTTGTCTTTGTCCTGAGTATGACTAGCTATTAACAAACATATAGGCTCAACAACTTCGTACACAGGAGATTAAGCACCTCACTGCGAAGCATGATGAGGTGATGCAACAAGAACGTGCTCAAGCCCAAAAGGCCATTGCTGAACAGGCGGATCGGGCAAAGCAAGCAGAAGCCTTGGTTCAACAGCAAAGAGACCAATTGTCTAACGTTGAGTCTATGACCAGCCATCTTAACAGCTTGAAGCTAGAAGTCCCTAATCTTCAATCCAGCCTCGAGGCTTCCCAGACCGAAAACAAGCGTTTGTCTGAGGAGCTTGCTAATTCTGAGAAGCAGGTCGTAGAGTTAAAGGAGAAGGTTCAGAGCTTGACTCAAAAACTGTCAGTGGTGCTACAGGAAGTTGACAACTCCAAATTAGAAGCCCAAAAACTCAAGGATCAAGTCAACAAGGCCGAACAGGCCACTCGAGATGCAGCTGAGGCAGCGGACAAATCTGACGAGGTTGCCAAAGTATCTGCATTGCATAAAGAGGAAATGGAGGCAGTTCAAAAGAAAGCCGACGAAACTAAGCATAGCCTTGATGATGCTCTTAAAAAGCTTGATGATGTAAGTTCAATCGGTGCTGATTGCATGATAGAATCAAAGGTCAAACTAATACCTTACTTTAGTCTCTACTTAAACAAAAAGACCTGCAGAACTCCAAGGCGGAGATCCAAACGGAACTGGAGGATTCCCTCATGCTATTTACCGATATGGAAGAGAAGGTTTCGCGATACAAGGTAAGTTTTATTTGATGAGCACTAGATACGAATAAGAGGCTAATAATACTCATAGAAACGCCTCCGGGCTCTGGGGGAGACTGTTTCTGACATGGAAGACGACGATGACGATGACAACGACAACAATGGGTAATCGGTTGAAGTTTGAAGGCCTGAAGTAGAAGATGTCTGGAGTTGTAATAATGGATGTTTATGAAATTCATGATATATATTTTTTTAATTTTTAATGTTGTGTCACCTTGTTATGCGAGAACTAAGAGGATGCAGCTCTGGAACAATAATTAACCCCAAAGAGTTATATGGATAGTTTAATTATAGCTTTTAACAATCACAGTTAGCGGCTATCATTTTCCCGTTTAGTGATGATACAGCCCTCTAAAATTTCAGGTCGTACAGCCTGTGACTCCTTCACTGCAAAAATGCAGAAATTTCGATTTCAATACAACGACAACTGGAATTCTTCAGTGTTGTATTGTTTCTCAACAGCAAAGAACCCCATCACCACCCGCCACAATGCCTACTCCTAGAGAACAGAAGCTTGAAAAGGAGGATACTGCGTCCCAGGGTAGCTCCAGCGATGAGGAAGGTTGGCAGGACGTTGAGCCAGATTACGAAGACGGGATCCCGGTCAAGTCGTTGTTTGACGACCAGACTTTTGCTGATGCGAAGGAAATGTTTGCCTACGACAGCGAGAAGCACGGCTTTGATTTTCTGGCTGTGCGGAGACGGCTTGGGTTGGATTTCCATGGCGCAGTCAAGTTGGTGAACTACGGTATGTGAACTCACATCAACGGTGGATTATGGTGAGATATAGATTTGCTGACGACGTATCCTCTAGTCCGTGGGCTTACCAGCTCCGGGAAGTCTGTTGACTCTGACATCACCGCTGCTACTCTCGACAACGACGAACTTCTTAAGCCTGTTCTTGACAACGATGGCCTCATTATCTCGCTCGATGAGATCCTCGATGAAGACGACGCTGCTAACTTGTCCAATGCCACATCTGCTGATGCCGCTGCCCTGGCGAAGAAGAACGCTGAATTAGAGGAGCAGTTGCAGAAATTGGCTGAGCAGTTTAGCAACTTCCGGGCTACGGTTGCGGATACTTTAGATAAGAGATGGGGCGATGATATCCAGGCGCCGCAGGGAAAGACTGATGCTGTGAACTCTACTACTGGGATTCCGGAGTCTATTGACAACAGCTACTTTGAGTCGTACGCTGGCTATGGTATGTATCTCTGCCCTCAAGTTTAGGGTGTACTTTTGGCTTACCAATCATGTTTAGATATCCACGAAACCATGCTCAAGGACACTGTTCGCACCGATGCCTACCGTGACTTTGTCTACTCCAACAAGCACATTTTCAAGGATAAGATTGTCCTCGACATCGGCTGCGGCACTGGTATCCTCAGTATGTTCTGCGCCAAAGCCGGTGCCAAGCAAGTCATTGCTGTTGACAACTCTGCCATTATCAACAAGGCCCGTGAAAATATTTTCAACAACAACCTGCACAATGTCATCACCTGTGTCTCTGGTCTCATCGAGGAAGTTACCCTACCCGTCCCCAAGGTCGATATCATCATCAGCGAATGGATGGGCTACGCCCTTCTTTACGAAGCCATGCTTCAGAGTGTCCTTTGGGCCCGCGACAAGTACCTAGCGCCCGGCGGTCTGTTGATCCCTAGTGTGTCGACTCTCGTCATTGCACCTGTCTCTGATACCGAATACATGAACGAATTCGCCAACTTCTGGGACGACGTCTACGGTTTCGACATGAGCGCTATGAAGCAAAAGGCCATGAAGGAAGCCCGCGTCGAACACATGCGGCCCTATTCCCTCGCCGGCACCCAAACTATGTTTCGCCGCTTAGAGCTCCACGACACTATGGAGGCCGATCTTGTTTTCGAATCCAAGTACGAGTCGACTATTGAGAAGGACACCGACAACCTGCACGGCTTCCTTGTTTGGTTTGATATCTTTTTCACATTGCGGACCGAGACTGTCCCTAACAACAAGCTCCTACCCACTCAGTGGCACGACGAGGCTTCCGGGAAGATTGCCTTCACAACTGGACCGCTGGGCAAGGAAACTCACTGGAAGCAGAGTTTGATGCTCATTGACCCCCAAAACCCGCAGCCGGTTCTCAAGGCTGGGCAGAAAATTAAGGGTGATATCAAGTGGTCAATTCCCAAGGAGGATCCAAGATCCATTGTGGTTGAAGTGAGCTGGAAGATTGATGAGGGCAAGGAACAGAGACAGGCATGGAACTTGAGGTAGAGTGATGTGAATTATAAAGTAAAATGAGGATTGTATAAAACAAAGCTATTAATGGCCTGCACCTTATCTAACACCGTGATTTTTTTTAATACAAATGAGACAAATATATGTTTACATGGTAGGGTAATTATACCCTAGATTGGTAAATTCTATAAATATCGAGCATATTGAATATTGAGAAATACGACAATATGACTGCTACTAAGTTAGTGGCGTAACTATGCAAAACCAATAAATTCCAATTAAAAATGAGCCACACTGAAACTCTGCAGAATCAAATTAACAATGCTTAAAAATCCTTCTCCCAGAATAAATCCCTAAGAGTTTGGTGTTAGTAACTAAAGCATCACATGCCAGGACACTACTGTATCGCACAAAAAGACTTACTGAAGCCAGGATAATCAAAGGAGTACTTGACTTGCCCTTTAAACTAATCCAATACCAACTCAAAACACCTCCAATTGCCCTCGCCAATGTAAATGACGGAACATTGTACATCCCGATTGCCACAGCAATGCCTCCAGGCACATACTTTCTCCATGACTTATCCTGAAGCCTCAACTTCGCAATCGTTGTTATAGCAAACAATAGTCCGCTCCCAATAGCCCATTCCCGGGCCATTGGCGGAAGTCCTTGACCGGTGACAAGCCGTGCAGTGAATATCCAAACATACGAGGTCGGGATTTCTAGAAGATCACCGGGAATGGGGTAGACAGAAGCATAGAGTTTGTAAACGACAGCACTGACGACAGCCCCAGCAGTTGCACCAATAACCTGACCCCAAAACTGAGCATTAGGGGCGGCGCCCAGGAGGTGGCCAGTCTTAAGATCTTGCATGAGCTCACCAGCCTGGAGCGCCCCAGCCTCGGAGATTGCACCAGCGACAAGATTGATCAGAATGATGGCAGGATTGGAGCTTGGGATGACGACGGCGAATAGTAGTTGAGCGAGTTTACTGATACCGGATACAGGGTTGAGATCAGTTTCACCAAGGGCTCGAACGCCCATGACGCTAAGAACAAGAGCAACGGCAACAGCAAGGACGATAGAGCCGAGTGGGACGAAGTCGCCAAAGACAATGTATGTGGTTATGATGCAGAGGACAATGGAAGCTACAAGACCGCCCCAGACAAGCCGGGAACCCACTTGTTGTTCAAGTGGTGCATCTTTAGCGTCTTTATCAGAGTGGCGGACACGACCACCACCAATTAGTGGCCTAGTTTCTTCATCGTCCCCGGTACCAATGGCCGAAGGACCCCATATCTTTTGCTGGACTTTGACCATTATGTAATCAACTAAATGGCCATAATGATGAAGACCAACTCCCAAAAGAGTCCGGAAGGCGATATGGCCGAGATTAATCAGAGCATCCGTAAGCATGATGGCCAACGACACCCAAACAATCCAACCCTTGCTTCCGGTCTCCCAGTCTGCCACGGGACCTGGAGCCCAACCATGATACTTGGCCAGTGGGGAAAGAACAGCCCATCCGACCACTGACCCGAGAAGCATGTGAAGCGAAGTCTCCGGTCCCATGATGACACCTTGTCCAACATAGGCTAGACTCGGATTTAAAGTCCACAACCATTGCGTAGCAGCGGCGGATCCAAAGATAGGGATACTATGTAAGCCCGGGAAGAAGTAGGTTGCCAAAGTGAAGGCTCCTGAAATAACAAAGCACAGCATGAGCAAACGCATGCTCGAAGCCCATTCGGGAACTGGCTGAATATCTTCTTCAACTACCGATATCTCCTCATGGTAACGACTGTCTTCTTCATATGGAACTAGACTGGCGAAGCCTCCAGAGGTTGCCTCGCCGGTGGTGTCTTTAGAGGCGTCCGGTGCAGAGTTTCCGTGCAGCACTCCAATGAGGACTGCTGTGCTGTAACCGCTAGGAAACTTGAGCTTCTCACGAATGATGACTTGCTGGCGTCTAGTATTAAACATTAGACCACGAATGGATAGCATAAGTAGACGAAGATGGGATACTTACAAAGGCACAGCAAATAAGACGCCGAAATAACATAAACCAAGTGACCAAATCACCAACTTGCCCAAACTAAGATCGATTGGACCTTGCTCTTCCTTTGAAAGCAAAAAGTTCATCGCAGGAATCTACCTTGTGGTTAGCTTATCGGACGCAAGTCTACAGATATAACCCTCAACGGATACTCACGACACCAACAAAGCCACAACCGAGTGGCATCAATGCCATACTACCCGCCACGGTCTGTACCAACACATTCTCCACTGGAGAAAACGGAAACCTCAAATGCGGCGCCAAGACCTTGAAAATGCCAAAACCCATGAGACTCGTTGGCAACGTCATCGGGCTCACCCTACACAGACAGTTAGCTAAAATTCACTATGAATAAGCGTGTCTTTATAGATATCGCATATAAATCAACTTACCACCCAGTCTGCAACCCAAAGTACATGTTAGAAAAACAGACAACCAATCCCACTAAAAGGCCAACCGCCAGCCCGCGATAAGTAAAGCTTTCACCATGTATTATCTTCCGACACCCAGAAGTCCCTACCGGAACGGGTGAAACAACGGCCAAAGGCTCAGAACTCATGCTGCTGGCTGTCGTGAAATGCCGCTAAAGTAGTCTTGGACTTTCAGATACCGCAGCGATGAGAGTTTGGTGATAGCGCGACTAGGGCTGATAGCAAATGGCTCAGCAAGGGCGCGCGCAGAGAGGGTTTGATGAATGCAAAGGAAAATCACAAGTAGCTGGAGTCATAAACCGCATAGTATCTTTCAGATAACAATAATTAAAATCAAAAATAAAGATCCGAATTTTGAGATGTCGTCATCAAAGATGATAAATCGTAATAATCAATGTTACATCTAGATAAGCCGCCCAGGCTCTTTCTTCATGCTTGAATAGGACAATTTCAAACAAAACAGGTAACTGCTATCTCCAGGCAGGCCTGTCTCACCCAAATTAGGTGATCGGCTATGGCACTTTGCTGAGTAATTCAATTCACTCTTTGGAGGGAACTCCCCTGTAGCATGTGTTGGTTTTAGGGGCAAGAGGATCTTGAGTAGGTTTTGACATTGGCTACATGACAGGCAAACTAACAACTGCTGGGCTCTGCACGAACTAAATACTACAGGTAGAATTATTTATAATGGAATATATTATCTCTTCAATGTAGCCTCATATGACGTAGCCATTGAATCACGGATGACATTAGATCTAGAACCCAAAGCTATCTAGCAACGAATTTACATCCGGCTCATGGAACATAGTTGGCACCTGCTTCTTGTCCTTTGGCTCCTCGTCCCCTTTGCATCCAAACCCGCCCAACCCGATTGCATTCGCTCTTTGAGTCTGAGTCCCACGCATGTCTAAGAGATGCGTGGGAATATCATCAATGATTAGCGAGCTCCTACGTTTTCCGAGCATCCGCAACGGATCCACGCCGCCACCTAACCTATTCTCTTGATATCCTGTAGTCTTCAAGAATTCCCAATTCCTGACCAGATCTAGAGCGAGCAAATCACAGCCCATGCGCGTGTACAACCCGGCGCTATGATGTAGGAATTGCCATTCGGCTACTGGTGTGACTTTGGCAGCGCCACGGAGTGTTTGGAGAGTTTGCTGGCGGAGGTGGTTGTAGAGTACGATAAGAGAGGGATCGTCGGCGAGGAAAGTGCGTGATCTGTAGTCTGGGGACATTGGAGTCTCCAAAAGAGTGTAGACAGGAGACTGTGCTTTTGTTAGAGCAAGGCTCATGATCATTGATATGAGAGGGGGTGATACTTACAATAAAGGCTCGTACAGCCATATCTTTCCTTCCCATCATCCAGAAAGCCCATGAGGCAAGCCATCTATTCCCTTCCTCTGCCGCCAGAGGTAACACCTGTTCCTCAAGCAACTTTCTGAACACAGGACTATCATCACCACCATGAATCCTCGCAATAGCAATCGCTAATTGGAGGTCCTTCAACTGCTTAAGACAAATGCTGACCGCCTCTTGAAGCGAGTCGCCCAAGAGGAACCACGCTGCTGCATATTGAAACCTCCGTTTGCTGAGAAGAGCATAGGCGTTCTTCAGAGCGACTGTCCTCCACTTGGGATCATTGAAGTTATTGGCTAATAGCCTCTGCGTTGCCGCTTGTTCTTTGTTTCCATTTGATACTCTCCAGAGACCCTGAAGAATGTTCTTTTTTTTGAGGGCCAGGTAGAAGATACTACAATCAACTGGGTTCTTGTCGTCGTTTTTGGTGTATTCGTTTCTCGCAATCTGCTCAAACCGCCGCTTCTAGATTGCAGTTAGCCTCTATAATCCATCAACACCTATAATGTGGGCTTGACAACTTACCAAAGCAGCCGCATCACTCAACCACATAAAGATACCTGTTTCCTTGGCATCCTCCCAAACCATCTTGTTGTGATACTGTCTATCAACAAAATCCCCCAAGATATCTTGGCTTCCCGAGTGAAACGCCCAGTTGATCTCTCTCCACGACACCTGAATCTCATTTGTGCGCCCCTTACGTAACACATGTTGCCGAAAGAACAGGAAGAATCGAACTCCATTCTCGTCCATCGATCTCCGGTGCTTCTCAACCATCCCACAGCACTCAACGATGTCAGCGAGGTAGATTTGCTCCTGACTGGAGAGCTGAGGAAGGCGGATCTTGGTGAGGTATTCGTTGATAGCAAGTGAGGTGTCTTCGTTGAAAATATTGTCGTCACCATCATGAGAGTCATGAGAGTGTTGACCGAATCCAAACCCAAATCTTTTACTTGAAGCCGAATCTGAGTCCTATATACATAGCTAGTCCAGGTGTGCTTTACAGTCGACTTGTACATAAATGACTTACCTCATTGGCATAAAAGACCTCTAATGGGATCCCCAGATAATTACAAATAACCTCACTTTCAACATGATACTTTAAAGTCTTATGCAACTCCACTAAAACCTTTTGAACCGCCCTAAACTTCCCTGTAACAATACACTGACTCAAAAACTGCGGATGGAACACCGGCAATGGCCCGTTGAGTCTCTGAACAACTTCGAACAAGTCCCACGAACTACTTTTAGTCTTCCGTTGTGGCAACTGCAGCTCACTGACCCGTGACTCTGTTAATTCCACCTGTCGGTCATAGATGAATAATTGGTGTCCCGCCCCAACGACCAGGCTCCCGTCACCCAGCCACGTCGAGTCACCAACTGGATATGCCGAGACATCCTCAATGCTGATTTCGCGGATTGGAGCCCACGCCGGGCCTTTATTTAGATAATCAAAGCGGCTTTGAGACAAGAGTTGTACCCGATTTTGATAGCCAACAGACAGAATTGATTGTTTATCTGGCGTCAACGTCCAATCAAGATCTTGGATTGTATCCGGTTTCCTGACTTGTATATCAAACTCCAACCTCCCCGTCCGGATGTCCCAAATTGTCAATTGACTTCTTGAGGCATCGGCAAGCGCTGCTTTCTTCATCGAGCTCCCGCTTACCAAGGCCGGATTCTCAATTCCAGTCTCACACGATGCTGTCGAGAGCCATTTAACGGATCTCTCCGTTGGATGTACTTTTGCTGTCCAAAATGTTACCTTTCCCTTGGTGGTATATGAGATCGCCACATCGCGTGAGAATGAGTCGAGGGTTTGAGAAAACACCGGTATTTCCCCAGCCGGATCAACGGGGAGAACATACGCCAGATCAGTAACTGCTTCCAGATCGAAATCCGTGAACTGCTCAATGTTTCCCTTGGCATCAGACTCGAGAGAGCTCCCCTGGGTATATACCGGTAGTGAGACCTCCCAAACCGTTCCAATGGCCTCAGACGTCACTGTGGCGATATGTGCCGTCTGGGAATCTTGAACGTCCCTCCTTGGTAGATTTACTAGGCAAAGTGGAGTCCCCCGGAGACCAGTTTTTCGGCTACTAAGCAGCTTTGCTTGAAATGATCGACAATCCCATAACTCGACTTCATTCTCGCGTAGTAAAATTACAAACCTCCCGCTCCGGATGAGACAGATACGCAGGATCTTGCGTGTAGTCGGAATTACTGATCTATGAACCAGTGGTTGGCGGTGTCCCTTGTGACTCCACACAAAGCACTCGCCAGTTGCCGACCGAGAAACAATGGCTCGTCCACTGTAATTACGGATAATCTTCTTAATAGGCAAAGTATGGCCATCCCAACTAGAGACAGCCTTGAATCGGTCGTCCTTTCCTAGGAGATCTGTTGGTCGTATAAGATCCGAGAATAAAGTCTCAAAAGCATCGATTTTACGTCCAAGATGATGGAACAAAAAGACAACCTTTCCTGAAGATGGGTCAAAGCTTGCCCTAGCCCGAACGTACTCTCCTCTCATCAACCTCGGAAACACTAATGACTTAGACTGAAACTCCACCGACTTCGATATCGGCTGTAATCCCCGGCTCTCATAGACAATATTGTTGAAGCCTACCAACCTCATAGACCCCGCCCCATTAAACACTACTAACAACTCCATTGTACTATTAGCCAGCTCAATGACCTCCTGGACCCTCAAAGAATACTCGGGATCCTTCTTGTCATCCTTCGCCGCCTCCCATTCCACTGCCTTTCGGAACTCAACGTTGCTTATCAGGAAGGCATACCTATTCCCAATTCCCTTTGACGGCCCAGGAAGCTCAGGAATCACGGAGTCTTGTAGCGCATGCTGTAGATCAACACTACCCCATTTCTTCAACTGATGCTGTGACCCCTCATTAGGGATCCAAACCCTCATTTTCATATCCGCGCAAAATGTATACAGAACATGGCCCGGGGCCAGACTTGGGTCCTCTGGCTTCCTCCACTGGAAATTGACAATAGATGTCGGATGCGTAACATATGTCATATCAAACCTCGTCTCCCCCGCGCCAAAAGATGTTCGGCGCCACACCATCAACAGATTATCGAATGCGCTACTAGCCACAATATATGAAGAATCGGCCGTGATCTCTGTAAGATAAACGGGACTTGGTAGGGTAGTCCTCCATAGTAGTTCGGGCTCATTCTTGGTACTGTAAAGATATAGTTCCTTCGAGCCCACGAGCAGCTCGCCCTGCGCACCCCATGATAAAATGGTCGCATTAGATAGTGATGGGAGGACTATCGTAGACGCATGAGACCAACGCGGTACTATCCATGAGACGTTGCTATCGGGGGCGTATATTCTAATCTTGGAATCCGTGCATACAGCAATGTGGCCGTCCAGGTCGTGAATCGCAATGGCCGTCAGAGGCGTGTCGTCAGTATCGTATATAGTTTGGATTATCGAATGCGGGCCACTTAATATAGCGATGGCATTTCCAGTGATGTAGGTCTATGGGAAATATAATTAGTTAGCATCAATTGATTAATATGGTAACTTTCGTAATAGCTGGACATTGGGGAACGTCACATACCGTGATGTTCCGCGCACTCCACGTCGTTGTCGCAACACTCTGGATATAAGCATTAGGCTTTCCAGGCAGCAAGGACCGCATGATTTGTGGAATCAATTGAAAAAGAAATACACTTTATAGCATTGAACAAAATTCAAGCAGATCGATATAATAGAAATAGACCAGAAGATGGGTTAGAATGTCAAGATTCAATGCAGTGGAGAATCCCTGACATCATCGATTTGAATGTGGGCAAGCTTCGTTTGAGAAGAAGAAAGATTCAAGGGTGGAATTCATTTCCTGGTGCTACTTTATCACCCTGGTCTAGTAAGTGAGGTAAGCTAGCCTAGTTTCCGCTTATGGTAAAGTCCTGGATCTCACTATTAAGCTTCTCATTTTTAAAATTTAATTAAGTTGTTCACTAAGCAGCTATTTACAAGGCTGAGGAGAACATACTCCCAGTCTCACACAAAAAGTCTTGCACAAATAAGTAATCACGTGTTATAATACTAGCAATTTATTATGGGTGTAAATGTTATTATCATAAAATATAAATGAAGCAACCGTGAACATCAGAAATCATCATTACATAAGCTAAGCCGCCTAACTAACGCCATAGTGGTCAGAATCCGAATATACAGTCAGATAGCCCCAATCACTAATAACAGAACCATGAAGCCTCCAAACGCCAATGCCAAGTAACAATAAACCACCAAAGACGCCATCCAAATCTAAATTGAAAGTTCCCAAATTCCCAAATTCCCGTCAGTATATACACGAAAAGAAGCCCATTCACACCTTAAAACCTATCCTCAAATCCACTTGGCTCCTCATCCAAATCGTCCAGCGGCCTTGCCGCCATCCTCGACTGAAACAAGGCCAGCCTCATCGGCCTCTGTGCTGACTGGCTGCCCGCTCCCACGGACTGCCCGAACGCCATTGACTTCGGCATTGGCGTCAATCTGTGATCCCGAGACTCCACCCGTCCGTCATATGATGCCCTTAGCTCCCTCTCCTTTGGCGTCGACAACGACATGGACGGAGTCGAAGATAACGCGACCATTGAACGAGCAAGGCCAGTTCTCCGACTCGGTGTATTCCCCATGACCTCGTTCAGGTCAGCAAATGGCTGAGTTCCACCCAGATGGGTCGCCGGTTGCGACCTAGTGCTGAACTTTCCCAGATTGGCAAGATTTATCACCTGCACTGACTTGGGGGCAGGCGTGTGCGTTGCTGGAGTCCTCGCCCAAATCGGTGGTTCCTCGGGAGCATTGAGCGTCGGACTGAGAGGCTGAGTAGTCGCGTCTACCCAAGCCAAGAATGTCTGATCTCGGAGTTTCATTTCGCGTTTTTGTTCACGGCGAGATGCGTTGGCTTCTTTGAATTCAACAGTTTCAACAGAAACTCCCCAGTGCTCCCAGGCTTCGGTCGCCGTATGATGAGCCCAGAGAGCCCAGGATGTGGAGTCGAGAGTGGCTTTGTCTTCGGAATCTTCGAGCCAAAGGTCGAGGACAGAAGCTATTTGACGGCCAGAGCTATCGGTGTCGATGGATTCATCAATGGCGGTGATTTGATCAGCCGACGACATCCAGTTATCAAACGTCCCAACAATCATCTGCCGATCAAAACGGCGCCTTGCAACATCACATCTGTTGACCTGATGATTGCCCCGTTGCGCCAGAACCTCCCAAGACCCCCAGCACCTCTGAACTAATTTTTCCTTCTGGAGAGCACGCCCTTGAGTGAAGGCAGCAGCCAGTCTCTTCTTGCGAATCTGTTGCGACTTGGCTACCCAAGGAACAAACCATCGATTTGAAGCCAAGAAGAACTCGCCACGTGATGACCATCTCGTCATTTCGGGAAGTCTCTGTAAAGAGCATCGCCACAATGCCAGACAATCAGATGCTACCTGAGCAGCTTCCCTGCGCTCAACGCGAGACTCAGACCGCGCCAACTTATTGGCCGAGACATGCCATCTCTGGAAGCACCGAGTCAGCCATTGGGTCCCGGCTATACGCGCAGCTTCAACAATAGTATCCTCGCCATCCAGGGTTTGAAGAGTCTTGCTATGACCTTCCCAATCGCAGAATGCCTTTTGCAGCAATGTCTCACTACGCTGGCGTTGGAACTCATTCATACGCTGAAGTAGAACCCAATCCCGAAACGCCGTGTTACGAAGTTTCTGATCGAGACGAGACTTCATCCACTGTGTCTTCCCCTCGAGATTCCAGTCACGGAGGGAGGTTTCAGCCAGATCTAGATCATAGGTTTGCTGCAGATGATCATCGGCTTGATAGTCTTGCCAAACATAAAATACGCTCAATGCTTGACTGCAAGCAATAAGCTCAGCGCTCTCAAGCACCCTAGCTTGTTTCTCATCTGCCCAGTGATTCCACAAACTGAAGGTGTTTCGTGTAACCGCCCATTGATATTTAAGCTCTAATCGTTGCTCGACAGTATCAGAAATGTCCGCAACGACGGCCCATTTGTTAAGTGTCCGACGGCACAGAAACTCATCCCGGGCTTTCTCAGCCAAACGCTCACGACCTTCTCGCTTCCACTCCCGCAAATTTGTGTTAGCCATGCGGCTTAAGCAGAGAATATCAGCCTTATGATCTTTATGCTTTAGATAAGACGCCATAGCATTCCACCTCGTAAGATTTATAGACATGATAAACTGCTGTGACATCAAGTGATACCCAAGAACAAGACTCCTCCATTGATCAAAGTGACGTTTGCGCATGATGTGACGACGAGCCACACCTATGCGCTCTTTTTCTTTGGTGGCATAGTCGAGCCAAATGGCGAAGTGATTGGTCCGAGTGTAGATCTGTCCAGCACGAGTGGCAATACGCTCTATCTTCATGTACTCTTCTTGCTTTTGGGTAGCCTTCTCTTCTTCAATACGCTTCTGGCGCAAATGTTCAGCATAATCCTTCCATTGTTTCATAGTAAGGAGTATGGTACACCGGCGCTGTGCAGTCATGGCTACCGCTTCGTGATATTCCTCCGTGGCTGGGTGTATCTTGGCTCTATCCCTCCACCATCTGAAGATGTGGGTAGCTTGCAATTGAACTTGGTAGTCTCTCGCAATCTGGACCCGTGCCTCCATTTCCTCAAAGTTGGCATCAACTCGTTTCAGTACTTGTGACGGCTGTGTGGTTTGGGTTGGGGACGGAGGGGTCGGTTCCACGTTCCGGGCGACATGTTCGAATTTTGGGACTCCGGTTAACGTTGAGTTATTTGAATCTGGTTGGCGTGATGATATTATAGGTGCACCTGAAGCTATTGGCACATTTGGTTGGATAAAATGTGATGGTCGTGTTCGTTGTCTCTTGGCGATATTAAGAGGTATCGTTGGTTCATATTCGTCTTCGTCATCCACTGTCTCATCCTCTTCGTCCTCTTCATCATCCGAATCTTGTTCATAATCAGACTCGGCATCATTCTCTTCCTCCTCGCCAACTTGCATAGTATCCGGAGACGGGGCAGCTTCTCTTTCGCGAGCGCGAGCCACCAACTGCGATGTCTGTGTCGCATGATACGTCGGAGCTTCGGTCTCATCATCAATTCCTAGGTCTCTCAACTGCTTACGGGCAGACTCAAGCCATACTGCAGTCTTTGGTATTTGCCGTGGTGTTTCAGTAAATATTCTGTCAAGGCGAGGTTCGGTGATGTCGGGTGACGAATGGCTGATCTCTGGCGGTGGTGGTGGTGAAGCGCTAGTCTCTTGGCTGGGGTTTTCGTAGCTGCTTTCTTCAGGCTCAGCAGCCTCTGACAGTACTTGCTGCGTCTGCTCTTCCGGGACAGTCGCTAGCGAATGTCTCCTCGGCAAATGGGGGTATTCTGTGGTGACAGCTCCAGTGACATCGTCAAATATGATCTGGATTCCCATGCGATCAAGTACGGTCTCAAATTTTTTGATAAGTGTATCATTGCCGCGCTCGCCGCCTATACGGAACAATACGCGGGAAAAATGCTGGTCATCATCGGGATCAATCCCATGGCGAGGGAGAATATCGTCATATGCGCGAAAGAGGACGCTCGTCGGGATGCTTTCGTGCTCGGGAAGAGTTTCGAGTAAGGTATGCGCAGTCTTGACAATTTCGTGGAGGATTTGAATATCTGGGTAGAGTCAGCAGAAGCTCATTTTGGTCGTAGTACACCTTGAAAGACTTACCAGAGTTGGAGTAATAGGCCTCTGAGCCTTGGTGAGGTATCGTCATTGGAGGCTCATCATGCGGTATATTGTAAAGGTGTGATGGTTGAGGGGGCGCGGAGCTCGAGTGAAACGTTGAAAGCTTGCGATTGTGGCCGAAGTTCTCCTGAGCTCGGGTAGCTGAAATGACAGAAGGTATTTGGCTATATAGGCTAGTTGCCGAACTCAAAAAAGCGGATTGCATCACAAGCCGGGCTGCCAAGGGCGCATGCTAAGCAGCGCATGGCAAGCCGGTCAGTCTGATAGTAGACTCGACTCGCGCGGGGTCGATGATTCAGCGCTAAGATTCTAGGAGTTGTATATGCCAATGGGGACCGAAAGCAATGCGAATGGAAGCGCGATGGGTAATAAACGCGAATGTAAAACGAATGCGACGCCGCTGTGGTGTGTAATGACCAATTCGGGAGGCGATATGTTTGGTATGGTGGGTGATAAATGAGTGCACAAGTTTGTGGATAGCACTTGTCGCAAACAAACAAGGGAGTGTAATGTTTTTTTTCGTTCTATGCGCGAGCGAGAGGCGCAAACCCGAGTTTGAATTAATGCTGACAAGTGGAATTAAAATAGCAAAAGAGTGGACAGCTATTAGCGTGAAATCAACAACTGATGGATACAGAGTGGGTATAGTTTTTTTTTTTTTTGAAATCGACAATCAAATATCAAGTATCAAAGAGAGTCGAGAAGCAAAGAAGGAAACGAAAAAAAAAAAAAAAAGAAATAATAAAATAAGCACCATGAAAAGAGTGACGATATTTCTCGTGTAACAGAATCACTTATTTAATGAGTAACGGTTTAATCATTCTCCATTGAATGTGATTGAATCTCCCAACGTCTTGTGTCCAGCTGCAGTCAGGTCTAGTTTTCTTAGATTTCAAAGACAAGCTTTAGAGTCCACACAATTAAATTCAATTTGAACGTCCTGTCTGTCAGCCATAAAGCGCGCGTCCACTCAATCTCCATTGCAGACTAGTTCATGGCGCGTGGATGACAATGGCCGGGGAGGCCTGTCTTTCTACTGCATATATCCTTGTTATAATGTATATGCATTTATCGGGGTGTTAGTGTTTCTCCGTTTTTTAGAGAAGCAAGAGCTCAGGCTGGTGCAGGCTTGCTAGTCGTCCTGAGAAGGGCTAGGAATGTCCTCCAGCGAAGCTCTGGATTGTCACGGGCTCTAAAATCAGCGAAAGACCTTGTTGATTCAATACCTGTCCTTGCTCCAGTATCGAGAGTACCAAGATGACTGTCTCTCCGGTGACTCGCCATGTGCAGAGGCTTTCCACAGCTGTCGGCCAATGTTCAGCTCAGGTATGTGTGGTTGATTTTCAAAGTCAAACCAAAACAATCAGCAAATTTGTAACTCATGAATTCTAGGCCTCTACCTATGGCAAGTGTGTTGCTGTCGAATACAACTCAGTGCATAAGAACAAATGCCTCAATGAGTTCATGCAGCTCAAGAACTGTTATCTTGTACGTTAGATAGTCGCTATTGAAAAGGGATATATTCTAATCTGTGATAAAAGGCCGCTCTAAAACGTAAATAATTTAAAGTCATCAATCATACTTAATTGTTTCTCCTAGCCAACTGTGGCCTATATGAATACCAACCAAAACATCGTCAGCTTCATATTACCAAGTGACGCCACAGTCGGATTTCTCTTTGAACATGGGTTCTCGGTCACGAAATCCGCTCTCGGTGAACTACGCCACAATGCCTTTTTTGTGATCGACAAGCTAAAGTTCAAATCGTAGCCTTTAATTTTCAACATGCGATTTTACTATAATTGATTTCTGTTTGAATATATATACAGAGTTGATTAATGAAACATTGAAAATTTGCGACAGGCAAAACAAAATTTAAAAATAAAAATTAAAATATAAAATAAAATAAATGGCTGCATATCCATAAATGTATTCAGCGAACTATCAAATCACAATTCAAGTTTTCTAAACGCCTTGAATTTCTTTTTCCTAGACTCATGGGTCTTGAGTATGTGGAATTTGAATTCCGGATTATTTATCCTTTTTTTCCTCCAGCATGATTTCAGTTACGATTTCATGCATATCTCTCATAGCAACAACTCTCAAGGCCAGCAATACATGGCTGACCCCTGGTGACCTTCTAACCCAAGATCCGCTGCAGCCCCCTTGTAGCCAAGCCAAATAAGCTACAAGCTAACCAGACTGGAGCCAGCCATACACGGCCCAGAGCCCAAACAAACAAACAACATGCCATTTCTGTCTTACTTCAAATCTACCTTGAACTATCGTCAACTCTATATTAATTGCCCATAACCTCCTATCAACTATATATCTTGTATTGATTCCAGATATTTATTCCGCGCAACTATCACCGACTATAGTCTCGATCTCTCTTCACCATGGCTTTCTTGTTCGGGCGAACCCGAACCCGGACGGCTCTTGACCTCCCCAAGCAAGCCCGTGAATACATAAACCGCCTGAATGCTGATTGGGTGTCTGGCAATCCCGTTAGAACCGAGGAGCTTTCCAAAGTCCTGGCCCAAATGAAGGCCATCCTTCAAGAAGGTTTGTCCCTTCTACCCCACGATATGCGCTTGTCATGCGCTCGCGATGCGCTTGTCATGCGCCATCAATAAATTCTCAATTTGATCATCACATCGCCCATTGCTTGCGCCGCCTTGTCGTATCCCTTGAATATTCGCTAATATAACTAATATCAATCCACAGAAGTCGATTCTAACCCTGAACAAATATATCAGCTGGTCACCGGTATCATCGAAGAAGACCTCCTCTATCTCCTCGCTGCCCATCTCCACATCTTCCCCTTTGAATCCCGCAAAGACACTCAAGTCATCTTCTCCTATGTCTTCCGCTTCCGCCCACCAGGTGCCTCCCCGAAATCTGACCCTGTGGCCCTATCATATGTCGTCAACCAAAGACCACAAGTACTCGTCCAGCTATGCCGTGGATATGACCACAAGGAAAGCGCCACTCCAGCAGGGTCGGTATTACGTGAGGTTCTGAAGTCGGAAGCAGCGGCAGCTATCATCTTATATGATGATGGCGATGAAAAGGGATCAAGCATGTATGGGGTTTCTACGATCGATCGTGATAGGCCGCAGTCTAAGCGAGGAGTATTTTGGAGGTTCTTCGATTGGGTTGATAAGAGTTCATTTGAAGTGGCTGCTGATGCTTTCACCACTTTTAGGGTATGTGGTTCTTTATGCCTGTCTCCTCCCCCTCTGTTAAACGGCCTATCCTTCTGTATTATACATGATAACTGATCGTAAAATAGGAACTGCTGACAAAGCACAAAGACTTGGTGCCCCGGTACCTCTCAGTCAATTTCACAGACTTCTTTGATGAGTACAACTCAGTTCTTGTTCAGTCCAGAAGCTACGTTACCAAACGCCAGTCTATCAAACTTCTTGGTGAGATTCTTTTGGACCGTTCCAACTACTCGGTTATGACAGCCTATGTCGACAGTGGTGAGCATCTTAAAATTACCATGAACCTCCTACGTGACGAGCGTAAGATGGTCCAGTATGAGGGCTTCCACGTGTTTAAGGTATTTGTTGCCAACCCGCACAAGTCGGTTGCTGTACAGAAGATCCTGATTATGAATCGAGAGAAGCTGCTCGTATTCCTTTCACATTTTTTAGAAGACCGGACAGACGATGAGCAGTTTATTGATGAGAGAGAATTTTTGATTAAGCAGATCAAGAATTTGCCACCGACGCCAATTCCGCCTCAGAGGTGAGACAGTTGGGTATAATGCTTGTTAGGTTCATGATGATTCTAGTTATAGATATTCCTTTTTTTGAAAGAGAGGGAGAGAGAGAGAGAGAGAGAGAGAGAGGGTTAATGATATGATGGGCACTATTGTATGTATGCATACGGGCTTAAGGTTTATGACTAACCAGAACGGTATTGATTTCAGATAGGTTTAAGTCGTAATTCAGGCCAATGAAGTTAGAATGACTGTAAATTCAAGGATATCACTCAATATTCACCCAAACAGCATGTCACTTTCAGAATTAAATTATAGTGGTAATAATGCATATAGCCTCAAGTAGTTATTATTATGAACATTATAACAGGATGAGAGTGTAAGTGGAAGCAGAAACACCAAAAATAGTGTTACTACTCAAATATCTAGTCGCACAGGGAGATCGTAGACATAGGCCCAAGGCCCGGTCCGGAATTGGAGATAAAGGGAACAATGATAGGTAAGCAAAGTATGGCGAGAGGATAGTAGGTGGAACAAAAATAGGAAAATATATCAAAGGCAAATAGTGAAGCACAAATTAAGAATCACGGGAAATAAGCATCAAAAAGGTACACGAATACAAGGTTGTACAAGAAGCGGCAAAACATTATATTATATTATCATCAAAGGAGACAATGCGCTTAGAAAGGGTACGCCTTCGCGAGCTGACTCCAGAATCTGTCCTCTCTTTGAGGGAAGTTGGCGTTACCAAAGTCGGTCGTCGCCAGAGCGTTGCGCGAAACTTCGGGCAGCATCTCCCACTGGATCATCGGTTGCTCCCCTCCAATCTCAGTATCAACATTAACAGAGTGAGTACCGAAGAAAGCGACATCCTGGTAGTACTTGATGAATGGGCGGCTGGTGCCGGCCTGAAGGAGACCATCGGGGATGTAGTTGTAGTTGTGGAAGCCCGAGTGGGCCGAGGCACTGATGCCGAGCATAGTGGGAGAGGCAGCATCCATGTTGTCGATCCAGACAACGACAGATTCCCATTCGTGGCGGTGGCCAATGAAGCCGAGACCACCAGTGCCTTGATCCTTGGGCATGTACCAGGAGTACATGATGGCGTATTTACCATTGTACCAAGCAGAACGCACGTAGAGCTGGCCGTTAGAGCCACGGCAGCCGCCGTGGGGGTTACCGGAAGGCTTCAGACCGGCGCTGTGATAATAAGTTGTTAGTCTACTAGCTAATACAGAGATGGCATATCAGTTGGCTCTGATATCTTGGTTTCACTTACTTAACGTTACCGTCCTTATCGACAGCAGGGTACGACCAGCAGCCATCGCCAACAGTGCGCAGCCATGGCTGGAATTTCTTGTATGCGCGGCCAATGTTATCAGCAGGAATTGTCTCAGGGAAGGCAACAACGGCATCATGGTTAATGAAATCGCGGGCAACGATACTGCGGGGCTCGGAAATAGGAGCGGTGGCCGGGGCAGCAAGCGCGGTCATAGCCAGAGCCAAGGTTGTGAAAGTCTTGAGAAGCATCTTGAAAGGCGGGAAAAGAAAAATGGATGAAAGAAGATATGTATAATGGGGAATGAATTAACGTAAATTTGAGGAAGATGGAACTGTGTATAGTAAGGACTGTAAAGAATGTGGTGATAGTTGGATGTGCTTGATTAAGCGATGCTGAAGAGCGGTAAAGAGCGAATGATGGGTGAGTAGTGAACGACTGTGGGAGACAATGATGTCTAAAGTGCAGATGAGAGAACCAGAAGGTGGTGAGGAGGAAAGAAGTTATGTTCGTGATAATTGCGGCGGCAGCCACGGCTTTTTAAAAAGATTTCGGAACATGGTTCCCGAGAGCACTCAATATCTTCAACCTTACACACAAACAGTAATACCTAAAGCTTTGTCTGTTGTCTCCCCCAGACCCGCGTACCGCTATCTCAGTCGCCTTTCATCCTCCGAAACTGGCCCCGCCTGTCTATTATGACCGCCTATTGGTCTATCCGCCCCCTCTAACAGCCGGATATGTCACAGTTCTCATGCGCCAACGCCTTTAGTGTTTCTTGACACGGGACAGGCCATCTCGCTAAGCGATATGGAGATAGAAAGCTACGAGCTCATAGTTACATCGAGATTTAGATTGGCTGGAGACCATATTCTATGCAAATCGACGTGCCAAGAAAAGAAAATGTCCCATGTTGTCTCTGGTACGTCATCCGTGCGCGAAGGATCGAGTTGATAATAGGCTTAGTGTTCTGTACCTGAAACCACACAAGGAGCATAAACCGTCACGTAGCTCTGTAGATATTTTAATCTGGTTTCTACGGCATTAACGGATGACGATCTGGAAGGGCGCGATACGAAGAACATGGTGAAATCGGAGACACTGCCACCGGAAAGAACCCGAACGGAGTAATGAAGGGGTGTTTGTCCTGTATAGTTTCAAAATGCGCTCATCTTATTGTTCAGGATTCTGATAGAAGCTGAGGGCAATTCATAGAGCTTCAAAGTCAAGTACAATCTTTCAACACTTGTCATTGTTTGTCATAGCAATTGACAACACACTTACAGAATGCAGCCAGCCATGCTGTGACGACCTTATGAACCTTGCATACTTTCATACCTCGTCAACTTCATCCTTCCATAATCCATGTATACGCCATGTGTCTGTTTTCTACTTTTCTCGCAATCTCGTCCAATAAACCTACCGATTCTCGTCATGCATCCATTCAACATCCGATCGTCTTATACCTCCGACACGCTAGTAATAAGCCGTAAGTTAGATCGTTCACATAACATCATGCCTGCAATTAGTGGGTGTTGTACCCACTTTTCTTTTTACCACTCTTTCTTTATATGCCTAATATGGAAATAGCTATCGTCATAGACTGGCTCCGACATTGGTTCATTAGATCAGGTCCATAACGACAGGTCTCAGGTAGGTGTCAATGCTAAACATTTGATTGCAATCTTATTGCGAGGGTAGAGTAATAGTGTCAGCACTTATCGGACTAAACAAGTGCTATATTCATCAGGAAAACACGAAATGTTTACCTTGATCAAGCCTCAGAAGTCGTCTTTAACTCAAGGTTTTGCGAGCTCAAATGACCGGCTCGCTCAAGGTCTATTCCTGGTATATCTATTAATGGAACAAGTCGAAGGAGAAGCTGCCAGAAAATGACACTTAGTGGCACATGTATTGAATGGCTTCTTCACGTTGCTCAAGGGACTGTGAGACCACTTACTGTAATCCTGGTCCTATAAGTGAAAAACAGTACCCCCAACCCAAGAGGTATTATTATCTTTAGTTTTGGGGGTTGCTTTGACTATTCAAAATCAAGTAACATTAGGAAACTTGTTGATATTGGCACGTGTATAACATTCTCACCATGTATCAACCAATAGAATGTATCCCTCCCCATTCAACGCTTACGCATTATAGGACTCTACCTTTATCAATATTGCCCATAATCAACGCTTGGTATAATTGCATCCGAAGAGGCTGTTTAGGAAAGAGTTGCCCGCAAATTTAATGGACTACTCGGTATATATATATGCCCAGCCAACATCTTCTAAGTGTCGCTGTCGATTCCATGTCATCCAAGTGCAGATCAGCGCCAAAATGCGTCAATGTCCTATGTGGCGACAACTATATCGTTGTAGAAAGACATCCAACAATGTCGAATCCCTCCTATTATAGGATGTCGCAAACATACACGAATATCGGCTGCTCCTAGCTACTAGATCGACTTGAAGTACACTGCGGCGATGTACTCTATCTAGCTCATACAACCTTCGAACCATAGATTTGGCTTTGATCTCGGTTCATGGCTCTACAACTCCGTTTGGGACTACCCGAACTCTGAAAAACCTCCAGTGGGATATCGAAGGTTCTTCTGTAAATAAGATTGCCGCTTAAATTGGCTGATCCGTCAGCGTAAGGTTTGTCACCTGAGCCTTCATGCCCTCTGGAACCACCCAAAATACGAAGTGCTTGGGTACAACTGAGTAGATCGGCATTGTCGGTGCCTTTGGCATATTTCTCATAAAGAGGGAATATTTTCTTTACTGGAAACTCTAAAACAGCTTTGTTCTTATCTGGACCTTTCCTGGCTGAGGCTATTTTTGACTGTCCAGTTTGAAGCACATAATCGACTAGTTGATTAACAGGTTTCAATCTGAGCAACAACGTCGACCCATGCCTTGTGTCAACCAAGCGTGCTCATTGGCGTACCCAGGATGTCGCAAAAGTCATCATTTGTGATACTAATATATACTCCAAGATGTAGGATACTGCTAAGGAAGTGCTATAGATATATTCAACTTTATACACATGATAAACAATAAAATCTTTACACCGCAAAACCCAGCCATCAATCACCAAGCCAATATCTAAAATCCTAAATATTTGTAGTCTTATATTTCATCACACCTGCTCTTATGATGGCCTTGCATCTTCACTAAATGGAACTAAGCACTTGTATACAGGATCTCTACAAGACCAATGTCTGATGCACAATTGTCTATTCTAAGACACGGCGATGTGATACATGGCATGGCAAGAAAAACTAACGATACCTTATTCATCATTATGTACAAAAGATAACCACATTTATTATTATCAGTAGATAGAGCCCCATCACCCCTCTCCTCTCCTTTCTACCAACAATCCCATATCCAAAACCAACCAGTTAAACACCAAGACTCCAAAATAAAACCAATTACCAAACCAATCAATCCACCTCCCCTCTAATGATGCCTCGGTTGCTTCGACAACAACATACTCACACTTTCCTCCGCAGCCTGTGTCCCCCAGACACTCTCTTGCCCCCCCTTCCGCCATGTATCCGCCCCGGTCCCCGCAACCCCTCTCACCGTCTGCCCCGAAATCACCTCCAAATCCCGCTGCTGCGAACTCAGCCACTTTCTCATGAAGCCCACAGGATCATCCGCCAGCGAGACAAAGAAGGTCCTCTTTGCTTTGGAGACAACGATCGCCTGAATGATCTTGGCAAGGTTTTCGTCGAGGCTGGTGACGTCGCGGAGCATCGCGGCGTACGAGGGGTCCGAGATGAATTTGAAGAGCTGAGACTTGACGGGCGCGTCAACGAGAACGCGGACATCGTAGATAGTCGGGCTCGGGTTCTCATGGAACGCCTTATCGACTCGGATAGTATACGGCAGGGAAATCGGGGGCAGAGGGCTCAGATGCGCCGTAATATAATCAGTAAGTCCAGGAATAGTCCCAACATCGCCCCGAACAACCTTGCGCAACGCATCGTCGCACCGGAAGTTACGGCGCTCTTCATCCTCCTGGAGCTTGAAAGCACTGATGTATTCGAAAAGCGCCTTGATGACCTCCTGTCTTGTGCCTTCCGTCATATCAGTGACCTCAGCTAACTCCGGACTCAATTGGTATCTCTCCGGATCCTCGTAGCGCGTAAGGTGGATCGTAATATTGACATTGTCATCTCCGTTCCGTGTGAACGTCAATTCATCAAAATTCAGCATATCCAACTGAGGAGCCCCGGGTGGCATGTTCGGTAAGATGTCCGGCCGCTTCCACTCAACGGGTTGATCTGGAGCATATAATGGCGGATACTCCACGGACATCGCCTTGAAAAAGCTGGGGAAATAGTACTTGGGTTCAGCAGAATGTTGGTTGTTGTTTTCGGCGGCGTCTGGGACTTCAGGGCTGAGTTCGTCGGGGAGGAGTTGCGCTTGGATCTTAACTTTGTAGGTCGAGTCATTTGTTGTGCTGAAGTCGAAGCTGTCAACGTCGAGGCCAGCCTGTTGCCAGGGCTGCTCCTCAACAGTGTTTGAGATCCAGATTCTCAGGGTGCGCCAATGCTAAAAGAAAGAAATTCAGCCTCACGTTAGCATTCCCTGAATACTTCTGAAACCCCCACGATGTTCCTGTACATACCTTGGACTGTCTGCTCACGTCATCCAATACATCTAGTCTCTTCCTCGTAATCGTAGCATCCAATCGCCTCTCATAATCTCTCAATCCATTATACTGGCCCGCCAACTGCGCATCCGGTAAACACTTCTCAATCCCCTCTGGTAGATTCTTATCCGTCGGCTTCCGACTCCGTCTCTTTGCCATCTCGGCGGCCGCATTCGCCGCCGCAATTTCTGCCGCCCTTTGCGCCTCTCTCTGTTGAAGCTCGCGCGCTTGCTGAGCAGCCTGGTTGGCAGCTACATAAAGACATGAAGATTATTAGCAAATCTGAAAGGAAAAATCACTAGTATAATTGCGAATATCGTCTTACCATTGTTGCGACGGCTCCCACGCCCAGACGTGCCGCCGCCGGCGTTAAACTGGCGAAACTGCCCGGTTTGCATTGCGACAAGGTGTAAGTTGAAATATTCTGTGATCGCGAGATAAACCAGTAAAGATCGGATTATTATACAGAAAAATCCAAATTCGCACCGTCAACTGAATTTGCTGCTAAAAGTGCCAACTGTGGAAAAACAGAATGAGCCAAATCTTGGTCTGGATACCCTATCGCAACACTGGAATGGGTTCCGTCTCGGGTTGTAGTGGTTGTACAGGAATCAGCGCGTAGAGCTGCATAATCCCTGGTAGAAGCTTGTTACTCAGCCTTGCGAAATTTACACGCGTAATGTCAATGCAATAAACCCATGTCACGTGTTTTAAATTAACCCTACGGTTTAACAACATTAATGAAGAGAAGTTACCACTGTTGAAAAGAACTCTTCAATAATAATAAATTGTTCATTCTAATTGCCAGTACATTTATGGAACTTTAATTTGAATACAAATCGCACAAGGCAATTCTGCAACTGCAGATAAATAAATTAACCAGATATAAAACAACTACTACTTAATATGACGAAAGTTTGAGATGACACAACTACTAATTCCTTACCCAAAATACACCAATATCAACAACGAAGGAATAGGAACAGCTTAAACCACCAAATCAACTGACCAGCCCTAAGCTATTTAATACAACAACTCCAATCGGCGCAAAGCAAACAACCAAACAGTACAAAGGAAATCAAAACTCTCGAGTAACTAACTATTGCTTGCTTCTGCATAAGAAAACAGGATATACGGCTATTTGCAGCTCCGGTGGCGGGGCGGAAACGAATATAGAGACGAAAAAGAAAAGAATAAAAAATAAATAAAAAAAAATCGCCTTAAGCAACAAAGAAAACGCACCAAATAGAGCTGGCGTATATATGCAATGCCAACCACTTGGTATACACATAAGCATATTCAGAGCCAGCAGCAAGATGGAATGAATAAATATAGCAAATATGAAAAACCCAACAATAAAATATGAGGTGAAGCAAAAGCATAGAACAACAAAAACAAATGCAATATGTCGCTGACTGTGAATCTATAATACTCTTAGAACGCAGGCCCCAACCCACTCTTGGACTGTCTTTTGCTGAATCGGTTCCGTTTGGCCGAGAATTCGTCGCCCGTATTGTTCTTGTTCAAGCCCCGCCCAGAGCTGCTGGGTCCATAGCCATCATATGTACTGAGCCCACCCGTGGTACTAGCGGGACTGATAGGCCGATTGTCATGCAAGCTGTCATTGTAGCCGGTGATCGATGCCTGAGATAGCGCGAGGTCCTTGGCCCGCTCCAATGAGTCGATCCACTCGTTGGCAATCTTATTATCTGGCGAGGGTGTCTTAGGCTCCTCAAAGTTGTAATGGACGCCGCCCTGTGGCTGTCAGTATTAAGTCTTGTGGTTGATATGAGATAGGATAAACTTACAGTGTCGATCGACCAATGAATCATACCCTTAGAGTCTTGTTGGGTCCTCCAAACGCAGTCCGGGGCCAGCAAGGAAATCTCTTGTTTGACCTTCTTCTCATCCCCCCCTGAAGGAACCAACAGGATACGTCCTGCCGTGGTGATGATCACCAAGCGTTGCTTTCTCTTAGTGTTGCCACCTCCGAAGAAACGTGAGAGCTTCTTGTGCCCCTCGTCGCTCTTGGGAGAGCCTGAAGACGGTGACGAGACCACCATGTGATCACCCATCTTCAAAACACGCTCGTTTGTCCGAGTTAAAATTGGGGACCAATCAATGTCAATCTGAGTGGGAGGAGGTAGCTCATTAATTTGAGCTGGAGCTCGAGGTGGTGGATTGAGTCCAGAATTTGATTGCGGTCGGCCGCGGGATTGTGGCATGGGGGCACTAGACAAGGTCGTTGGAGATCTGCTGTTGCCCAATTGGATAATGTTGGGCTCTTGAGGAGGTGGAATGTACGGCCTCAAACGAGGAGCTGGGCTCTTCCAGAGCTGCTTCCCAAAGAACTGGCCCTGGAAGAACTCGTGGTTCTTGATGTGTTCAATGTTCAAGCGGCGGGTGGGATCAAGAACCAAACATCTTTCTACAAGATCACGCGCAGCCGGAGGGAAACCAGGTGGGAACTCATATTCCAGGTTGACAATTTTCTGGAAGGTGAGATACTCTGTATTCGCCTTGAATGGTGGCCTGCCGGCCAGAAGCTGGTATATTATGCAACCATACGCCCATATATCACTTCCCTTTCCAGCGCTCTTGTTCATGAGGAGCTCAGGACTGACGTACTCAGCCGTTCCGACAAATGAGGCAGCTCTGTCATCTTCCTTGGAGCTAGGCCCACGGGTTTCGCCTCCGGTAGCGGCGCGTACTGGGCGAGGGTCAGAAAGTAGTTTAGCGGTGCCAAAATCCGTGATCTTGATGTGCATGTTGTCATCAAGGAGGACATTTTCGGGCTTCAAGTCACGATGGATGACACCTCGTGAGTGCATATAGTCGATGGCATCCAACAGCTCCGCACCGTAGAATCGGGTGCACTCTACGTCAAAAGTTCCCGTCTTTTTTAGAGCATTCAAAAGTTCACCACCATTACAGAGATCCAGAACAAAGTATAAGGACGCTTGATCTTGGAAAGTGTAGTAAAGACGAACGATACCGGGATGCTCTGTTAGACGGTTCAAAGTATCCTTCTCGATGGTGACATACTTGGTCTTCTTCTCCTTGATTATATGACGCTTATCAAGCACCTTGACCGCATAGTCCTTTAGAGTCTGTCTGTCGGTGGCATAGAAGACAGAACTGTAAGATCCTTCACCCAAAACTCGGCCAAAGTTAAAATCACGGACACCCTTCTTATACTGGCGCATAACCGGCCGGCCATCAGCATCAATCTCTCGCTTCACACCGACAGCTGAGCCCTTATCCTTCCATTCTTCTTCAGTTCTGGGGACTGGGGCACCAGATACAAAACCCCCCTCCTGAGGACCAACGGTCTGCTGGCCCATCCCACGAGAACTGCGACGAGGCGGCGCTTGCCCGTCCATTCCATTATGTGATCCAACCATAGGACCCGGATGTGGCCCTCGTTGACTGGCAGCCCGCGAGGGAATTTGATGTGAAGAAGCGTAGGCGGTTCTCTGTTCAAGGTTTTGGGTCATGGCAAATGATGTAGATAGCGGGCGACCAGCCTGTCCCGGCACGGACGCGCTGACACGATTATACGAAGTATCGTAGGGTACGGCAGAGGGGTCATAGGAAACTGTAGAGCCCTCTCTGATATATGGCGGACGTGATACAGGAATTGCAGTATCGAGATTCCTTCGCGTAGACGGATTTCGTGAAACCTGGGTATTGGGAGCAGCATTTCGGGGATCGGACGATGAACGATAGCGGTTTTGTTGAGAAGCGAGTTCGGCAGAGGGCGACAAGTTCCGTACACGATGTACCTGACTATGCGCAGGAGGCTGATCATGATATAATGAGTGTTCTGAATCGCGCGCGACGTCTAGATTCGGGTAAGTGTTGGGGCTGGTGGAAACTGGCGAGGTGGCGCTGTGGGCCAAAGTATTTAGGGAGGCGTCTAGAGTCGATGAAGATGGTGGGGGATCGCTATCATCAGGATTCGCTATTCGTAGACCGCCCAAAGCGGCTGAGAGACTCATGTCGCCGCTCATGATGGTGTCAGCAAAATGGGGTGTAGGTGGTGGCGTCTCTGGCCCTTCTCGAAGTGAAGAGGCGAGAGTCGTTGACAGCGATGGAGGTGCATGGGAGAAAGGTCCCAGGTCTCAATGTCCGCCACAAGGAGATGTAATGAGCGATGTTATCCGGAGTGGCAGCGGCAGCAAGTATAGAAGAGACCTTTCTACAAACTGTTGTCGGGTGTTAAATGACTAGGATAAAGTCCAAACGGTGGCCAGTGGTTTGACCAGGAGGTGGTTAATGACTCTGGATTTGACCTGGCGGTTTTACTAACTAGGTTGACAGGTACTTAGGCCATTAAGAGCATGGGGATGGATATCAAGACTCAAGATGTACACTGGATTGGATAGAACGAGACATGACCAACCAGAAAACCGATGACTTGGACGGAAGACAGTAGGCACACATACACACACACACACACACACACACACACACATACACACACAGAGAGAGATAGAGTGAAAGAGAGATATTTAATATGAGGCTTATTGCCACCAATATCGTCCGCCTCAAGTGAATATTTCCACTGCCAATTAATTATGCCTGCCGTGTTTGGCGTTTTTGGGGCCTATGCTGATGCACTGCTCCTTACTACGTATTCGATCGTATTGCTGAACATTGTCGCTCTTTATTATCAAGTTGTAGCTTTGCCTGATTGAGTTCACGAAATACCTCTTCCAATATCGCTAGGTCCTCCGTACCATAAATCTATACCATAACTACTGAATTGACTCAGGGGAATCTAGCATAGCCCTGACCAGGAATCGCCTGCAGCAGGTACCTGGCGCAGCATCATAGAAGGATTTGAGACCAGATGCAAGCTCTCCTGCACTGATGCATGGAAGGCCTTGTAAAAAGAACAACATGATGATAGCGCCGCTAACAGCTGACACCAGGTGTCGCATACCTAATAATCGATAAGAGAGATATGGTGATGTAAATGATGAGCAGATGATGACGAAACCCACAGTTTCAATATCTTGGTATTTGGAGATTCATGAAAGGTCTATAGCTCTAGACTCTCATATGCAAGCATCAAGTACCGAATGACTGATTAAAAGCCTTAATATCTATATTATCTGATTAGGTTTCCCCTAGAAGCAACTGCTAGAATATGACAGGAACAAGTAATTAGGCTGTAGAAGCTACTAGAAGGATCAAGCCATACAAGATAAACTTAAAGTTTAGGCAAGAGAAATCTTTGATCTTCAACTATCACGAAATACAACTCCCATACAACTCAGATTTATCACCTTTTTTTTTTAATTTTTTTTTATTTTATGTCTCTATGATTTCTCAATTCTTCCGTTCAAATCTGTTGCCTCTCACCAGACGAACTTCATTCTTTGTCTCTATCAAACCTCCTATCAAGTTCATTTCCACGTCATCCGTCACCATGTCCTCGTCATCCAGCCAGAAGACCGAAGATCAACCCATCTCTTCCCCATCGTTGTTACTTCCTGCCCTCCCCGAACCAGCTTCCGCGGATGAAACCATAAAGCTGGACATGTCCACTGGCAGCGCCGAGGCTAAACTCGATGACCTGGGCCCTCTGGTTGTCAACCAAGACGGAACTGTCTCGCGAATCAACAACTGGGGACAAATGGCTGAGATCGAGAAGAAAAATACACTTCGAATCCTATGCAAGCGGAACAAGATGCGTTTGGACAGCCTGAAGGCTGAAAAGGGGTTGAACTAAGGTAGAATATAATAATATACATCATTTCGTCATCTATTCACATACAAGAACAACAAAAATCAAGGGTATGCAATATAAATTCATGTGATCGATCAAGTTGCCAGCAGACAACTTACATCTATGTCCTTTAAGAGCCTTGGCATATGGCTCCCGCCACTACCACTATTCCATACCACCTAACTTATTCACCAAAAGGAGTCATAACACAACATTCAGCTCATTATATATCAATCATAAACCAAAGCAACCAAGCGCCCAACGCCAGGTCACAGCCATATAGGGAAGATACCCAGGAATTTCGATACAAAGACAGTTGACCAGAAAGAACTTTGAAGATCCGAAGTATCTTTTCTTTTTAGTTTTCTTTTTGTGTGGTAGTCAGCGGCTAGATCCAGAACAGCCCCCATCCGTCCAAAAAACAAAAAAGACAAACATCGCCCACCTGGCTGTAGCCAACCAGCAAACAAATTTAATTTTGTGCCGTGAAAACACTCCCGGCGAGATTTTACTCCTCGTCATCGGCAGCAGCAGCGGCGGCGGCAGCGGCGGCGGCGGCGGCACCATTGGCCACAATTTCCTTCATGGCACGCTCAGCCTCGGCGCGTCCGGGGAAACCCTCGGCAAGTAGCTCGTCAACCTTCTTGCGATCATCATGCTTGTCGAGGAGGATCTCACGCAGCCACTTGTTCTCAGACTCAAGGGCCTTGATGTGGCTCTCCAGCTGGGAAACCTTGAGTGACATTTCACGGGCCGACTTCTCCAGGGCCTGCTCGCGCTGCTTCTTCTTGACACGGAAGCGGGCGGAGGCGGCCGTGTTGCGACGGCGCTTGTCCTCTTCGGCAGCCAGGCGGGAACGCTCTTCAAGAGTCAGCCCGGACTTGGCCTTGGGAGCAGGAGGCGCAGACGCAGCGATGGACTGGTTGAAGGTAGCGGTAGCGGGCTGGGGAGCCTGAGGGATGTGAGTGAACAGAGGAGCAGTCTGGATCTGCTGCAAGTTCATGGGATCCGCAGGGAAGGGCAATCCGGCATTACCGTAGTTGGCGAAGTCGAAGTTATAGTCGGCTGTAAACCCGGTGTCAGCATATGATGTCATGACAGATAGTAAATATGTGGGACCAGCATTGGCAGTAACAAAGGGTAGGAGCGTTTGGTCCTAGGAGGGGAAACAACGATGATGACGAAAAGGACTACGCAACAACATGTAGAAACGAGAGGATGGAGATAAAGAGACAATAATAGAAAGGATCGCAAGATTCAGCAGCGTTGAGAGAATATCAAGATAGTCAACTTATTGAGAATACAGCGTTATGGCGTGCCAAAATATGACGGACTTCCCAATTGGGAAGTTGTATCTCAAGTCCTTAATATTGCACCATCGTGGGCCGTTCTTGCGATCATGAGTGAAAGTGGGGCAGGGAAGGGTGGCCAGTACATGGGAAGTCCAGGGAAGCATGGAGAGCCCAGGCTACAGGACGCCCATCTGCACAGTCAGGTGTACTGCGGCAATGCAAGAGAATACTGCAAAGCAACTGAAAATACAACAAAGCTGTGCCAAATGGGGAAGTTGAAGTGAGTGGATGGTTCGGGGACAAGGCAAATTAAGGCAGGGGCCCAACCTCTGGCCGAATTGGCGGGGTCTTCCGATGGGTCCCCATACAACCCCCACATGTTGTAAGAAGTAGGGAATATTGCGATTATAAAGCAAAGGCTGCATTACATGCCATGCATGCCGGTCAAAAACTCCGGCACCTGAATTGGGGACTAGGCTGGGGCGAAACATGACAGAACTCGTTGCACATGTAATTTGCTGCAACCTCGCGGATTGTTGCCGCTGGACAACGTAACTTGCTCGCCAATGCTCTGCTGTGCTATCATTTCTCTAATGAATGATTTTAACAGTAGCAATGGCCGTGCTCTCAATCACTAGAATGGGCCGAGTTTCCGAGTTGACCACGCTAGTGCGCAAGCTTATGGTCCGACGGAGTGAGGGAGAAGATTTGGTAATTGTATGTGTGTGTATATGTGTATGTGTGTGACAAACCAGAGACATGGTATTATCCGAGTGCGTAGTTGGACTAACTGCCAAATATTCAAACTTACCCAGGTTGGGGAACGACGATATATCCGTCAAATCAGTGGGAGTAGTAGACACAGTCTGAGTGGGCATGCCCTCGATCTTGGTAGCGGGGGGCTGCGCCTGGAAGTTGGTGTTCTGACCAGTCTCAGAATCGTAGAACAGAGAGTTGGTAAAGAGCGCCAGGTCGTTGTCTATGACATAGGTGTCCTCCGCAGGAGAGATCGGGCCGTTCAGATCGCGCATGAAGCGGGTGACGTTAGGGGCACGACGGCCGCCGTAGTGAGAAGCCATGATGAAGATAATGTGTATAGTGTATACTAAATCAACTGAGGTCGATTGGGGGCGGTAGATTACGTCGCAAAGATGCAAGACGAACAACCAGCCAGTGAGATCGGCAACAGAGCAACAAAGGGTGAGTTTGGCGACAAAAGCGACAGTAAATAAGATAATACAAGTGAATGGGGGAACTCGCTAAAGCTCAATGATGTATCATATAATATGAGCCAGCGATTATAATGGAAGAAGTGCAAGTATCGTTAGATTCAAAGGCCGGGGAAAATGTGGAGGCTACCAGTGTTCATATATTAAATCCTGACGCAGAGAGCGGAATATGAATGGCAGAAAATCGGCGCTTTCGCTGCGCCAAAAACTAAACAGGCTTAGTGTAGTTTCTGTCTATATACTTCTCTATTCCTGCTCCCATGAGCAGATCCTACGTGACTTTCTTCCCCCAGAAGCCATCGCAAGTGCACGGGACGCAGCGTAGTGCTTTCCGTCTTTGCGACCAACTTTGGCTGCTAAAGCACTCATCAAATCGGCTTTAACTGGAAAGTTGCCCGCCCATAGTGGTACACCAACTATGTGGGGCCATATCTGCAGGCGCAACTCAGTGCTATGGGAGAACACTAGTCGTAGGCGGTGGATAAGTCACTACTGGGATCTATGTACTTCATCTTCTATATAAACACTGACTGTGGCAAGGTATCCATGGGCTAGCTGTACCTGTAAGTTCGATAGTGGCCAATTAATAATTCGAATGTGTGCATTCTCCTCCTTACAACAACACGAAGACTCGTGATTGGTCAAGTCTGTCCTATTCCGATATCTGGAAAGCTTGATTTGAATGGTAGGTTGATTAAATTAAGCCGCGTCTTGGTATATTCTAGTGTCTTTTAAAAGATACACAGGTTCAATATGATTATGACTCGGCGTTTTGTTTCATTTCGACCTCTGAAAGCCACATCCTTCATCTGACATACGCATAATCAAAACGAGAATTAGTCATCAATACATAGAGGCCCAGCCCCAGTAACCTGACGTAGAATTATGTTTTGCTGTAGGTGCAACAATCAATGCGTTCCAAAAGGAAAAAAAAGCTCACTTCCTTTCATTCATATTGTGGGCTGAATCCAGGTCTCCAGGTCTGGCGTTCGGTTGATACTCCGTCTCCCTAACAGTTAATATTCCTCATGGCCTCTGTAGAGAACTGGACTCACGATGCTTCGTTGTTTCAGCACATTGCATAATTCCATTGGAATATAGTAGTTTCTAAGATCATACATTCTTGGGGGTTCTAGGTATTATATAATGGTATTAGATGCATCCCAAATAGCGGTTGAGATTCGCAAAAACATTAGACTTGTCACTTGTTTTTTTTTTTTTTTTTTTAGCTATCCGCCACCTCATACTTCCATGTATCACGTGTATATACACGTGATTTTAACCCTGTATTCAAGGGTTGTGGATCGATATGCGACATCAGAACAATGTAAAGGCTTTGTTTATACGCGTGAAGTTAAATTCTATATTGGGCATACCCCACAAGTGTGTGTAATCGGTCAACGTCATACAAACTCGGCCAGTTTTTATTATGTTTTGATCTCTGTTTTTTTTTCTCACCAGTTAATAGCTATATAATCTGAATACTTTTCAAGAATCGCCCAAGATTTTGAACGTCATCATGGCTTCTCATACTAGCCTCTCCATCCCAAGCACTGCTAGAGTTCCATCCTCTGTTCGCTTACCATCAGATAGCTCTTTGATACAGAAGGCATTTGGTCGAATATCACGCCAAGCCCTTGTTCAACTTGCTCTAGATTGGCTTGATGAAAGAAATGATGGCGTCTCGTTTCCTGTCCTGAGTATGGAGGACGATGGCCCTTCAGACTTTTATCCTGCTATGGACTCACTAGATGAGCTTATGGATCTCTATGAAGCTATTCAAGACCGAAAAGGCCCTAAGAGAGAATTAGTTGATCGTATTCTCGAGGGTGATTGGCGATCGGGTATCACCATGTACCAACTTGCCATGGTCGATCTCCAGTATCTGTATGATCATCCTGCTTCTCAAAAGTGGACGGCTTATCAAATATTACCACTTCAAAACACCCCAAAGCAAGTAGATGATCAAATATACTCTATTGACACTAAGAGCCTTGAAATTCCTCGCTTCCATCCATCCAGCTTTCTTGAGAAGCTTCACGCAGAGGTTCTCCCTGGGGTCAAAGCCCACTGTCATTTCGACAGACATAAAACACTTCCTCTCTTGATTCTACGTTTGTTTATATTCGAATCGCCTTACAACTATTCAGAGAATAGTATAATTGAATCTGATGATGCTTCCCTTGAATCAGCCCGAGTGGTATATATTGCATTCCCTGACGCTGCGCCTTATATCTACATCACCAAGCCTCAGCCTACGGGATCATTACCAAGTGGAGATAGCAAAAGTCTATACTCAATCCTCGTGGACGGAATACCAAAAGCTCTGTCCAAACCTAGAAAGCGCTACACACTCAAGCACGTCAACTTCAGTTCCACCAATCTACACGCCATCTTACAATCCCATAGTTCCACTCGGACCAATTCAGCTGGAGGCGGTTGGGGCATATATGCCGATGAACGGAAAAAGGACACACCACTTGATCGAGTCATTACAATACCCTCTCATGATAGAGATACAAACACGCAGTCAAAGCATCGCTTTCGTGATCCTTCAACAGAACGAGCTTCCAAGAGACGCATGGAGATTGCAGAGGGTCGCTTTGGGGTATCAGGCTTAGTTGGAGATGGAAAGGGAACTGAAAAACTAGATATAGTAATGAAGAGCCCCATCGGCGATGAGACCAACCAAGAAGGGGAAGATAACACCCTCTCCGTGAGGTTGTGTTTTGCGGGTAGTCACGTATTTGCGGGTATCCGCCAACTAGTTGAAGTTGGAGTTATCGACGGGACAGCAATGCCTGGGTGGATGACGGGAGAAGATGGTGTGACTGTCGGTACAGTAGAGGGAGGTCGTATGCGAAAACATGACTGACAGCTTAGGACTGTAGGGTGCGGCTGTAGTTATTGTGTAACCATTCAACTAAAGGTGTCTTAATTATCGAACTCAACGATTTACTGATCTATTCGCATGTATCTATCATGGGCTATCGGCAACTCCAGTGAATACCCGTGTAGTATTCTCCCAGGCACTCTTGGCGAGTTCCTCAACTGTGATATTTTTGATGCCTGCTACGATAGTGGCAACACGGCCAATCATGCAGGGCTCATTGCGACCTTTTATCATAGCACCTTCAACCCATTTCTCCTTCTTGACAACTTTATAAATATCGGTAGATTCAATGATCTTGGGCTCGGGTTTCTTAGGTTGATTCTTCTTCTTAACAGGTCTCTGTGAGATCTCCAAAGTCTCTTCCGAGGTGGCTGTAGATTCCGGGGTTGGAAGCAGGTACTTCCAGCCTTCATGAGACGGCCTAACTTCACACCATGGGCCATCAGTCTCCAGCATTATACGGTCCAAAGTGATCTCTTTAATGGCTTCACAGTTCTCAATAGTCTTAAGACTACAACCATTAACCCCAATAAACAGGCCGAGATCCATTAACTCCTTCATCTCTTCGATAGTTCCAGTAAAACTATGGACAACACCACCTCTTTCCATATTTTCGAGATTAGGTCCATAGTGCTTTTTTAACAGATCGACAAAGTCACGATGTGCCGCCCGAGAATGCAAAAATAAAGGAAGCTGGGGCTTCATTGATGACGCCAGCTTCAACTGTTCATCAAAAGAATGCAGTTGGACGGCCTTGTTACAATAGTGAAGACGATCATAATCAAGGCCGAACTCGCCAAAGGCAACAAAAGCATGTGTCTTCAGGGCTTCGTCAATAATCGATTTGAGTTCAGACATGACGGCCTCAGATTTGGCGGGATTGGGGACGGCAGAAACATTCTCAGATTGTGTGGGATCTGAGCCGCATGTGGGTGAGTGCTCAGCGTCGGCTCGGTCGGAGCCAGTTCCAAAGATTGAACTAGAACAGGGGTGAATACCGATGGTAGAATACACAGTATAGGCTAATATGTATTGTCAGCTCGTTGAGTCTAATGATATTTGGGGTCCTATTTTTCATACGGTAGCGGGCAGCGATTTCTAAGGCTTCTCTTGAGCTTGTAAAATCAGAGCCTGTGATTATCATCTTGGCACAGCCATTATCAACGCCCCGCTGGACTACGGCGGAGAGATCATCGGGGTGTCTTTGTTGGCCATGGTACAACCCACGGAATATGGGGTCAGCCAAGTTGATACCAATCTACAAATGACAACAAATGGTCAGTTAAAAATACGGAGAGAAGACACATAATAATGGCATGGTCTGTAACTACGCACATCAATGAACTGGGGCTTCCCCTCCTTCAAATACGGAACATTTGCGAATGAGCTCATAGCCGACTGCTGAATAATTCGATTCGCAAATAAAGGGGCTGGTTGTTTGATTACTACGCGAGACTGACGCAAGATCCGGAGCATCGATTTATGATCTGTCTGCGATTACAAGAGATGAGCCCTGGATGTTGATATTGAGGTTAATACAATCTTGTCAATAGAACCAGGCGGCAGTCCACTTTGCCTAGTTCAGGTCCAGGGTTGAATAGTGGGGTGTGGTATCACGTGATATCGTGTTTGTGCTCGGATCGAGGTTTCCCAGGCTCAGCGCGGTAGTGGGGTAATGACTGAGTACTTTTGACCCACTATTTGGCGGTACGGCCTAAAGAAGGAGTTTCTGCAAGTTATTCAGGGTTAATATACATAATAGCGAGTGGACGCTGAGGTACAACAGCAGCGTGCATTAGCTCACAACGGTTACTCCTGAAATGTAATGCATTGGGATGGCATGTGCATATACGTAGGGTGTGTTTATGAGTAGGGTTAAGGGTACAGATTCCGATATCCGGTATTTATTTTTGTCAAGTTATTTACACTGCTTATACAATTGGTGGTTCCTAGGACCCTGACAAATCAAAAAAAAAAAAAAGTGTTGACAAGTGGTTGTATGATTTCATTGCATGTTGATGGAACGGTTGCCCAGCAAGAGACTAGCAACGCCTGGTAGGAGCAACGTGTAGAGGATCAAAGTGGTTGTCGCGTCGCTAGCGGGGCTCTAGTGGATGGGCTGGCACCAGTTGGCATAGAGGGGAACTTACGGAGCTGCAGAGAGGGGCACTGCATCGGTTGTACCTCGCTATCGCTAGTGGACAACACTGCCGGAAGAGTCAAGAACAACTCCTGTAACTAGAAACTCCCTAAGCTTAACTAAGCTACAGACTCTGGCCACGCTAAGAAAACATTGTCGCGTTTCGCGTGTAACCCGTGCCTTCCATTTAAGAGTTAAAACCCACTTGTAGCGTTGCGGTGCAGCAGTAGCGGCAGTACTTGAACTCTGTGATCCCCCCTCGGCTGCTGCAAACCGTCCCTCCTTTCATCCACAGCATCGTACCAACGGTCTGCCAACGTTCTCTACTTAGACCTTATTACTTAATACGCTTCAGCATATTTGTCCAGGTTGTCTGTGTCATCGTCAACTTGTTATCTTTGCCTGGTTCTTTTTTGACTATAGTCGTTTACCACGTCTTGTTCACCGCTATTCCCTGTCTGCCCCTCGTTGCCAGCATCGACACCTCATCTCAACCCCTCATTCTTCCCCTGTACAGCCGCCGCAATGTATGTTAGGAAGCGCGGTAAGATATCCCCAATGACCTAATGTTAAAATCGAAAAGAAAACATAAATTCTAATGCAATTGATTTTGTAGACGGCCGCCAGGAGCGGGTACAGTTCGACAAAATCACTGCCCGTGTCTCTCGCCTGTGTTATGGCCTTGATATGGATCATGTCGACCCCGTGGCCATTACCCAGAAGGTCATCTCTGGTGTTTACGGAGGTGTCACCACTGTCCAACTTGACGATCTTGTAAGAAAATTTCCTTGCCAATGGCCCGGATACCTGCAGCCTACTCGAGAGTTCATATCTCTCTAGTAGTACCCGGGAATGCCAAATCATGCATCTAGCCGACTGTTCGGAAGCTAACATATCCCCCGCTTCAGGCTGCCGAGACGGCCGCTTACATGACTGTAACCCATCCCGACTACGCAATTTTGGCCGCCCGTATCGCCGTTTCCAACCTCCACAAGCAGACCAAGAAACAATGGTCATCTGTTGTCTCAGATCTCTATCACTATGTCAACCCTGCCAATCGCAAGTTGTCTCCCATGATCTCCAAGGAGACCTATGAGTGCATCATGCGCCACAAGGAGGAGCTGGACTCTGCGATTGTGTATGACCGTGATTTCAACTATCAGTACTTTGGCTTCAAGACCCTGGAGCGTTCCTATCTCCTTAAGCTTGATGGCAAGATTGTTGAGCGCCCCCAGCACATGATCATGCGTGTTGCTGTTGGCGTTTGGGGTGACAATGTCGAGCGTGTTCTGGAGACTTACAACCTCATGTCTAGCAAGTTCTTCACTCATGCATCCCCCACTCTGTTCAATGCTGGTACTCCCCAGGCGCAGCTCTCTTCGTGCTTCCTGGTTGACATGAAGGATGACAGCATTGAGGGTATCTATGATACCTTGAAGACTTGTGCTATGATTTCCAAGATGGCGGGTGGTATTGGCCTCAACGTTCACCGTATCCGTGCTACCGGCTCTTACATCGCTGGTACCAACGGTACTTCTAACGGTATCGTTCCCATGCTCCGTGTCTTCAACAACACTGCCCGTTATGTTGACCAGGGTGGCAACAAGCGTCCCGGTGCTTTTGCTATTTATCTTGAGCCTTGGCATGCAGACGTATTTGAGTTCCTCGATCTCCGCAAGAATCACGGCAAGGAGGAGGTTCGCGCCCGTGATCTGTTCCTTGCTCTGTGGATCCCTGATCTGTTCATGAAGCGTATTGAGAAGAATGGTGACTGGACTCTGATGTGCCCCAACGAGTGCCCTGGCCTGGCTGACTGCTACGGCGATGAATTCGAGGCTCTGTACGAGAAGTATGAAAAGGAGGGTCGTGGCCGTCTAACCATTAAGGCTCAGAAGCTCTGGTATGCCATTCTGGAGGCCCAAACCGAGACCGGAAACCCCTTCATGTTGTACAAGGACCATTGCAACCGGAAGAGCAACCAGAAGAATCTGGGTACCATCCGCAGCTCCAACCTGTGCACTGAGATTATCGAGTATTGTGCTCCTGATGAGGTTGCTGTTTGCAACCTTGCCTCCTTGGCTCTCCCCGCGTTTGTTGACTACACCAACAACTCATACGACTTCCAGAAGCTGCACGAGGTCACCAAGGTTGTTGTTCGCAACTTGAACCGCATCATTGACGTCAACCACTACCCCGTTCCCGAGGCTTACAACAGCAACATGCGCCACCGTCCCATTGGTGTGGGTGTTCAGGGTCTTGCTGATGCCTTCCTAGCTCTGCGCATGCCCTTTGAGTCAGCTGAAGCTCGCCAATTGAACACTCAGATCTTTGAGACCATTTACCACGCCGCTCTGGAGGCGTCTTGCGAGATCTCTCAAATTGAGGGTACGTACTCAACCTACGAGGGCTCTCCCGTCTCCCAGGGTATCCTCCAGTTTGATATGTGGGACGTCACCCCCAGTGACCTTTGGGACTGGACTTCTCTTAAGGAGCAGATCAAGAAGAACGGTGTTCGCAACTCTCTTCTCCTTGCTCCCATGCCGACCGCCAGTACTTCGCAGATTCTGGGCAACAACGAGTGCTTCGAACCATACACCTCCAACATCTACCAGCGCCGTGTCCTGGCTGGTGAGTTCCAGGTTGTTAACCCGTGGTTGCTCCGCGATCTGGTCGACCTTGGCCTGTGGTCTGATAACATGAAGAACCGTATCATTGCCGACAACGGTTCCATTCAAAACATCCCCAGTATTCCTGCTGATATCAAGGCTCTGTACAAGACTGTGTGGGAAATTTCTCAGCGTACCGTTGTTCAGATGGCTGCCGATCGTGGTGCTTTCATCGATCAATCTCAGTCCCTTAATATCCACATGAAGGACCCCACCATGGGCAAGATTACCAGCATGCACTTCACCGGGTGGAAGCTGGGTCTTAAGACCGGCATGTATTATCTCCGTACTCAAGCTGCTGCTGCTCCTATTCAGTTTACTGTTGACCAGGAGTCTCTGCGCGCCGAAGAGACCTCGGGTGCCGTTTCTAAGGGCTTATCCGGCCTCAAGAGACGTCCTCCCCCCTCAGGTACCAGCTACATGTCGTCTATGGCCAGCCCCACTGGCGCCAGCACACCAAGCTCCAGCATTAATGTCTCAGTGGCTCGTCCGCTGACCACTAAGATTGTGGCCATTCCCGAGCCTGAGTCTGGTAGCCCCAAGACCTTGGCCACTCTTCCCGGTGGCTCTAGTGAAGTCCCTGATGCCTCTCTGGAGAAGAAGGCGGATGCCCAGGATGAAGACGGTGACGGCAATAGTAAGGACCGTGAGGGTGATATCTACTCCGAGGCTGTCCTTGCCTGTAAGTTAAAATTTGATCTTGATGAAATTAAGTAAGACACTGTACTAACGAAATTGTATTTATAGGCAGCATTGAGAACCCCGAAGCCTGTGTCATGTGCAGCGGTTAAACACTGGTGGCCATGACATTATGTTTGGCGGTTTCCTTTGTGTCTTGGTGATTTGCGTTTTTCTTATACTGGGTTTGCGATGTTTATTGCTTTTACTTGATGCATGATGCTTCTCTGTATGACTTGTTTGCTGCTAACGTTCTGTTTTGTTACCTGTATTGCATTAATGAGCCTTGGTAGCTTGATATATCCTCAAGTGAGGGATAGAGGCGCTCTTGTTTTATTTGTTTCTTTTTATATTGTACAGTCTTATTCCCAATAGTGGGTGCTAGAGCCCACCAAATAAAATCATGTCTATTGGAAATCAAATTAAGTCCTGTCATGACTTGTATCTCATCTGTTTTATCACATTGAAACTTCGTGGGGCTCAGGCCCAATGGGACGTCGAGTGAAGTGGTAAATGAACATAGTCATATTATATGGTGGTTACAATATTAACCAACCCCAATCTTGTCTTATGTGTGTTTCTCGAGCAGGACGATCTTCCCTTGCGCCTCTCCAATAGTAAAGTGATGGGGGCGAGGGCTGTTTATAGGCGGCTTTTTAACGGGGTATATTTTACATTTAGGAAAGCCAGTTGAATATTTATCACGCCCAGCTTGGGGGATGTTGTTATGATTGGATAGAGACAACTGCATCTGTGCCTAACTATGCATCTCGTCACATAATGGACATATAAGTAGCCCTCTACGAAGTAATATGGGAAAGCCTATATGTATGACCGCTAACGGCCAGGAGGATCGCTACGACAAATACTGTACATAGAGTTACTCGGGTATACATGCACGAATATGTGTAATCATTACATATAATGTGGGAAGCCCACTGCATGTAGGACGGCAATAATAGTGGCTACTCTGCCTCCAGAAACTCAGGAGGCTGGGGTTGAGGCCGCCGGAACGCGGAATAGCGAGGGTATTCATGTATGTTTTACCGATTGCGGGTTCCTAGCCCATGGGACAGAATTAACCGGAGCGTGCAAGGGAGACAATGATACAGATTGATGCAAGGGACTTATGATAGGGATTAGTTGATGATGGAGAGGATGATGATTGGCAGAAGACGGGCGATGTATTGTCTGGGTTCAAATACAAAGAACGCGCGCAGCCAATGATGAAAGCGATTATGGGCACAAAGAATGGATAGGGATAGATAGGGACGAAAGGTAATTGGAGATAAAGTTTTTGTTTAGGGCAATGTGAGACAAATAGTGATTGTGGCTAACTTGTAGAGAGCCACGAGGGTTCATTCGCAGCAGATGTAATGACATGATAGATACAGATGTTGCTAGTTGTCTGTGTGGGGAGCGGTGGGAGCGGTGGAACGTCAAGTGTATGTTGTGGACTAGGCAAAGATGGGGAGACAGTGGAATACAATGCAGACGCGAGACAGTGGAATATAATGCAGTGGCGAGACAGTGGAATACAATGCAGCGGCGAGACAGTGATATATAGATTGGATGTTGTTGGTATGAACCGGACAGGTAAGGGTGAAGACATGCTGCAATGTCGAGCATTACCAACTTCCAACTTGTAAAGAATTATAGGACGGGTGGTTTGGAATTGAGTTCAAGGTTGGACTATGTGTAAGAAAGGAGACTCTGGATGTCCAAAGGAGAATAAGTCAGGTCAGCCACTTCATCAAGTTTTAGCAAGCAAGAACATATTCTACGAACTCAAATTTGTGAAGGTATTGATAGAGGAAAGAACATACATGTGCTACCCAATAGATAGTCACTATGATGATATTCACAATTCCCTCAATATAACCCCACCAACTACCCAATATCATGATCATCTAACCCATACAGACATGTCTTCTCCTCCCATGGGTTACATCTTGCAGATCGCTGATCGTTAGGCTCCGTCTGTGGGCAGGTTTTCACTTTTCACCTTGTACCTCCCAACTGTTATCAAGTGCACAGGCGCTCCGGCGCAGGTTTAAATCCTTGTCCAGCTGGACAGCTGAAATAGCTTACCTTAGCTTCATGCGCTTCCACCGCTTCTTGGTGGGGCCAGCTATCTTCCAATTCCCCAGACCCTAGCCTTGCCACTGTGAGTGGTCGCCTGTCTGTGAGTACTCTGGGGGAGACTGGCCCGAGGTGGTATCGGCAATTCCCACGATATCAAGGTATTAGACAATATGAATAGGAGTAACTAACTAGTATAAGCCACTATCATTTTCAGTATGGGATTGACTATTCACAAAATGAAATTTGACATGTTTCATCATAGCCATCGTCGCCGGCTTAAGAAGAGCTTAGATGTTTAGCTCCATTTACAATAACAGCCCATAATCCTGATTAATTTGCTATCCCCTGGTCATGACCGACTAAAAAAATCAACAAGAGACTTTCAATCAGGGGAAAGGATCAAGAACAACCAAGCTGAGCTCCTCCTCACTTTTCTCATTTGCGGCAACAAGAGACAACTGGCACCAAAGTTACATACCCGAGAAGTATATGGCAAAAGCCCGAACGTTGGCCCTTTTGGTGCCAGCTTCTGGAGGAAGCATGCGCGGCCTGTGGGCATGAGGAGTTCCAATCTCCCAAAGAGTAGGGAATGCTTCCCACCGTAGCTAGCGAGCTTTGGAATGATGGATATATCGTGGGGCGGTAGTCGATTTTTTTTTTTTTTTCTTTGTGGAGGGGCGTGAAGAATGCACTGTTTAAGGAAGTGGCTCAAGCCGCGAAACCTAGATTTAGCGCGAGACAACATCAAGGTTTTGAGTCTGGCCAGGGACAACTGAAAAGGTGGGCGGGATGCTTGAAGTGGTCGAAATATCGGGCGAGGGTATATAGCAATGTGGGAAGTCTGGAGCAGACTGGCGATGGAATATATTGGCGATAGATGGAAGATCCAGGCTCTAGTGACAGGGGATAAGAACTGGTGGGATGAGAATTATATGCAGGCAGCGATCGGGGGTGGCTAGAATTTGGTGATAGCCCTTATCAATGATGGCTAGTTTTTGTATGAGACGATGTTATACCCGGGAAGAACGTTGGGTATCTTGATACCGTCGGTTTAATCCGAGTAAACGAACAATACATCAAGTGGGCACAGCACAGACACACTTCAAATTGGTCTAGTATCTAACCTCGGTCTACTTTGTGTTGTCTCTGTATTTTCGTTGCTCTTGTTCATACCTTCAGCTCCCCGGTGATGTAGCCTCATTATGCATAATGGCCTGCCACATCTGCCAACAATACAGCTGAATATCGTGCTGACCCGCGCATGCTTTGACAATGATAAGCTGCAGATGCAAAGTGGGCTATGGACATGCGTCATTGTGTGGCAATCACTGCCCTATCCTATTAGTTTGGAGTACTCCCCAGCCTCTTCAATAGAGACATGCAAGAGACGATGGAGTCTGGATTTACTAACAAAGACGGAATCATGTGTTAATTTTATAGGATTACCCTAGGTGGAGTATAGGTCTGGGAATCTATTCCGTTATCACATCGGGATGCACTGCAACAAAAAGTTTCTGAGGTATTATGTAAAGATGATGTTGAGGCCGTATAAGTGGCCGTGCTATAAGGCGTAGCTGGTTCGGTATGGGGGCCTGCAGGTTTCTTTTTTTTTTTTTTTGGAAATATTCTTTTCTCCAGAGCCATCCACAACCTGTTGTAAATCGACACTACAAAGGAGTTGTTAAGATCTTTTGACCTTTAACTCCGTTATTTGTTGAATCCGGACGTAGAACCTCCAAACTCACCCAGCACCCTTACCCACAATGACGACATACCTCCTCATCTTATGGCAAATTCACAGCAAATAAAACCAGGGTCTACTGAGACGAGAACGCCTGCTTGGACCTGCTGCGTATTTATGACAGCACCGGTTAAACCTAAGTAGCATCTTGGCGTACCGTACCATTGATCAATGAGAAGGAACTGCTGCGAATGGTGTTTATTGTACATTATAATTGGCTGCTGTATAGATGGGAACACTGACGGTATGCATATCATGATGACTTCTCTAGAATAATAAAGATAGAGAGCCGGACTCGGCGCGATTTTGGCTGGTATGAAGAACTTTTCTTCCGGATAAATCATGAGGCGTCGTATGTTGCTTGCGTCTGAACTGCCTAACAACTTCGTCCAAATCGACAAGGCCATAGATCTACCATCTTGTGTGCAGTCGTGCTATGCCGGTTCCGGAAGGCGGCACACCAATAACTTTCTCAGCCTAATCGAACGTAATTTCCTGACTCAAATTCGGATGCAAGATAGAGGGACAAAAAAGCAAAGAAATGCTGCTCTTGTCCTTTCCGAAGGCTTCTGGGCTCCGATTTTTAGTCTGCATCAACGGATCCTGTGTCATAAAGCTCTCCTATCCGAAAGGAGCTATTTCAATTTACGGTAACCACACCCGGCTAAGAATGTTAGTAGCTGCCATTTTCGTCAACGCTTAGCTAATCCCAGCGGGCAGCTGCCATGGTCTAAAGCCTTCTGCGGTGATGACAGCTGCTCGTGAGCCCTCTTGGGACGGGCACTAGAATATTGACTTCGCCACAGAGGGCATTTGGTCTCCAGTGATTATATTTCGACTTTTGGTGATCTTGCGATGACGCTAGTGACGCAAATTGCCATTTTTGTTATTACTCCAATCTGATCAGGTATTCCATCTCATTCTCAGTCACAGAGGAAGCCATGTGACAGGGCCGTGATGAGGCCTCTGGGGTCCAGCTCCCGTGGCACCACAGGCACGGAACTGTGTGTCTCGCCGTTATCACCGTACAGCGCAAGATACTATTTGATTTCACCCACAGTGTCCAATGGCATCAAGCAATCAAGGTATTCTCTAAAATTTTGCCATGCGTGACTCCTTGTGTCTCCTGGACTAGCGGTTGACTTATACCACGGGCTCATTAAACTTGAGATCCCACAGTCGGTCTTTTGGACCTTGCTAATGAGCCGCCAGTTTAAGCTTGTCTAGTCATTGGAGCGAACATACTTCGCCAGCTTGACCCCTGTTAGCTATATACAACTGTTATAGGCTGGACTTTCTCTCTGCTTCCTTTTGAAGGCACCCGACCTCTCTACTTTATTGGGGCCAGTATTATGTGCAAGTGCGCGAGCAGACAGTGATTTCAACACTAGACCAGAACTGGTCTCAGGATTGCTGGTAATGGATCATGGATGTAATGTCGTGGCTGGCAGGGATGATCTGAAGACGTCGAGCTAACCCACCTAAGCAGAGCTATAGCATCCCGTTGCTGCTTGTGGCTTTACCTGACTAGCAACCCAGTACCATCTACCTCGGCGAGGGGCGTGAAGAAATCCCAGGATTATCTTTTCCCGACGGAGGGCTTCTGATTATACCCCCCACTAAGGTGTGGATGTACACAGCATGGACTTGCTCCCGGCAGGCGGCTCGCTATTGCCAGCTGCTCGCCGCCGCGACTCCGTCCTTCTACTTAAGGCGTGCAGTCCTCCCCATCTCATGTTGCCTTCTTTCTTTCTACTCGTCACCAATCTTCTTCCAGTTCAACTTGAGTGTCTTGAATTCTTCTAATCTTTATTCTTTACATCTTTTTAATTAACGTGTAAGTTTGTGATTCATATCTCATCTTTCATGTCATCACAATGACTGTTCTACCTTACTGTTGTTGTTCATCTGAACGTTCTTCTCTCTGCTGGTCATGGTTGGAACCCACGTTACCACCGTCTCGGACACCCGTTGTTCTGCTTCGGCTAGGAAACCAGACTTGTACCTGAGAAGTCTGATCTTTTGATGTCCAACTCTCCGCCTGCTCCACACTCTCGGCGCTTTATCACCCTGAACATGCTCCAACTCTACGCCAGTCCATGTGCCTCAGATATTTCATTGTCCCTTGCCACATTATGTCTTGTGCCTATGACGCAAGCCTCGACATTTTTGGTCTTGTCTCTTGTACAATACAGGTAGGCGGTGGCAATGGAATGGGCAAGATACTCCTATGGTCAGGCTTGTGTTGGAACGATCTGGTATTGGACTGAATTGGGTCTCACAATCTTCGCTGTATTATATGGTGTTGAGCTCTATGGTCTGGTGCGAGCACGTTGTCTCACAAGAAGCGAGAATTTCCCATATTTATTGTCTAGTGACATACATCCCCTTGTCTTCCATGTCCAAATGTCGCTACGCAATTGAATATCCATTAACACTGTCTTCATTCTATTAGATATCCTTTTTATACTATTTCACAATGAAGTCCTTCACCGCCTCTATCCTGGCCCTTCTGGTCGCCTCTGTCGCTGCTGTTGACATTCCTCAGTGCGGTGTAAGTTATTATCAACATACTAAATCCTTCCATTTGTCACATACTAACACTACTATAGCTTACTTGCGTCGCCAACATGCAAGCTAAGGCTTCCCAGCTCGGCTGCTCTTCTAGCACTGATATCGCTTGCCTGTGCAAGACTAACGACTTCATTTACGGTATCCGTGACTGCACTAACGAGTCTTGCCCTGCCGGCACTGACACTGCTGCTGTCGTTGCCTATGGCTCTCAGATTTGCGCCAATGCTGGTGTCAACCTCTCCCTGTCCAGCGGTGCTGCCTCCGCCACTGTTGCTGCCACCTCCAGCGGCTCCGGTTCTGGTGATGCCACCACCACTGGCAACGCTGCTAGCGCCACCTCTACTGGCGGCTCTAACGGTGGTGGTGCTGGTGTTGGTGTTGGTACTGGCTCTAGTGCCTCCAGCGGCTCCGGTTCCGGTGATGCCACCACCACTGGCGATGCCAACGGTGCTTCCTCCACTGGCGATGCCAACGGTGCTTCCTCCACTGGTGACTCCAACGGCGCTGGTGCTGGTTCCGGTGGTGCCACCACTACCGGCGATGCCAACGGTGCTTCCTCCACTGGCGATGCCGCTGGCGCCTCCTCTACCGAGGGAGCTGGCTCCGGTACTACCCTGGTTACCGTCACCACTTCCAGCGAGGGTGCCTCCTCCACTGAGGGAGCTGGCTCCAACTCTGAGTCCACTTCTGGGGGCTCTGGTGAAGCCACCTCGACTGAGGGCGGTAACGGTTCCGGTGCCTCTGAGACTTCCAACGGTTCCGGCTCTCAGTCCACTGGTGGTGCTAACACCTCCGGTGCTGTCAAGCTGGCTTCGGTCCCCGCCGCTCTGGTCGCTGCCATCGCTGCTGGTCTGATGCTGTAAATGTCTTCCATGGCATTTTTGGCAGACAGTGCCAGTCAGTATCTCTGAAATGGTAGTGTCTGCGGTTCAAGCACTGGTGCGAGACTTGGTGAAAGTCTTAAGGCTTCGTTTTTACTAAGCCTGGGATTTGTTTTTTGTGTTAGTGCGGAGCCATGTAATGAAATACACAACAGTTAATGACACAGGGGGGTTGTAATGGTCGGCTTGGTTTTATTTTTGTTATCACTTGGGCTATCGGATTCATTTTAAAATACCGAATCTTTTTATCTAAGCTTATTATGTTATCTATGTGTTGTGACATGTATGTTTATTATTGGTTGTTATGTTTGTCCCTAATTGCTTTATCAATTGTATTCTGGTGTTCGTGTTTGCAAGAAGCCTCGAATTTAGGTTTACGTTACACGAACTAAGACAGCGGGTTTAAATGATCCCCCTGCTTTATGAACGATGGATACGATGTCACAGAGATCATAGATCACAAGGACATGGCAGATTGGCGATTTGTCGTAGATAATTTACCTCGTATGTTGCACAGTCGATACTTTTCCAGTGAGTCAAGCAGAAGACCGTACCTTTTAAATTAATATTTTTTTGATTGCATTAAACGTAACTAAAGATTGGTATATATACAAGATCAAACGGGCAAAGTAACTCAAAATGAAAAACGCATCCATGACTCTCCGGCCATGTGTTGTTTACGAACAATATAACAACATTTTACAAAACAGACAATGGCAACGGAAGCATGTCTTCCCACTTAGTGTTGCATAGTCTTGCCAATCTCAGATTCCCATTCACGACCGCGCTCAAATCCGTTACTGAACGACTGGTAATCCATGAGCGCCTTGTAGACCTCTTCCTTGGATGTAACCACGAAAGGACCGTACTGGACAACGGGCTGGTCAAGAGGGGTACCGGCGATGATAACTAATACCTTGTTAGTACAAGAACTACACACAAATTACTAAAGGAATAAACTTACCGAAACGGGCATCCTTGGTCTCGGTGCTGTCAACGGAGAACTCAACGGCATCACCTTCTTGCTCAAAAACGATGTTGTTGAAAGTATCAACAAGTCTCTTCTGGGCACCAGAGCCGACGTTGGTCTTGCCCTCAAGAACGTAGGCAAATGCGTTCCAGCCCTTGGGAATCGCCTGCGTGATCTTACCGCCGGGCTTAACGGTGAAGTCAAGCAGCCAGACGGGGGTGTAGGCGAGATCTTTAACGGAGTCAATTCCATTGCTCTGGCCAGAAATGACCTTGACGGTCACCTTGCCGTCATCGAAGGTTCCCTTGGGGATCTCCTCGGCTCTCAAGTCCCGATATCTGGGCTCGCAGTTTTTGAGGTTCGCGGGAAGATCAACCCACAACTGCAACCCAACATTTGCCTTTCCATCCTTGTTCTGAGCCGGCATCTCAGCGTGCATGATCCCCTTGCCTGCCGTCATAAATTGCAAGTCACCAGCATGGATAGTACCAGCATTGCCAGCGAAGTCCTCGTGGTCAACAGCACCCTCAAGAAGGTAGGTGATGGTCTCTTGACCACGGTGAGGGTGGTCGGGGAAGCCGGCGCCAGGCTTGATGCTGAAATGGTCAAGCATCAGGAAGGGAGAGAAGTTACGGAGGTTGGCAGTGCCAACGGAGCGGCGGACACGAGCACCAGCACCCTCAGCTTGCTCAACGGCAAGGAAGACTTTGCGGATCGCTCTGGGGATAGACATGGCGGATGACTCGAGGTGAACAGAGGGTTGTTGGGGGAAGAAAGAATTGGTTGTAGACGGGTTGGATTGAGTGGAAGGCGAAGTAGTCAAGATGTACTTGGAGTAGAAGTCTTGGTAGGAAGAAGTATCGATGTTGTACTTTTGTGCGAGAGTAAAAAATTGCGAAGCAGCAGAAGTTATCAAAGGAAAGATAAGTGGCTTTATATCGTCGAAGAAAATAGTAACCGTAACTGCTATGAGTGCAATTAATATGCTAATGTTCCAGAACGATTTCATTTTTTCGAAAAGGCGGGGGATCTCAGATTATATACAAAGACTCAAATGTATGATGTTGCGCTAGGAAATGTCACTTGAAAGCTCCTTCCTTTGCGATGTCGTAAATTGCTACTGGCCAATCAAATTATCGTAATTGCGAGCTCAAGTTGAGTAATTGCTTAGGAAGGAAACAAAGTGGAGTGAACATTAGAGGCCACTGACACCAAATCAATAAGCCGTACACCCACTATTATACACCTTTCTATAGTGTTACATTACGTGGTCATCTTCTAAGCCTTAGGATCTTTGCGCTATACTTGAGCGTGATTCCGCTATGGCAATGGGTTGACTTAGTGCCCCTCATCAGTTATTTTTTTGGATTATCAAGAGCTGACAAGTCTTCGTCTCACATCTCAAAGCGGCAGTCGCGACGTTGCCGAGACCCACTTTTATACTCCAAGGCGACTGACTAAATGCTGAGAAAAGCATGATCCTTTGAGTTAGTCAGCAAATGAGGGTGGAAGCTTGTTTTTTCTTGATTATACATGATGACTTGAATCAAGACGATGCCCAAAGAATGATCATGATTGTACTAGAATTATTAGCTTACATAGTTAAAGTTATAAAGAATTGACGTGATTATAGAAAATTCAAATATATAACCCCAATTCCTAGGGTTGACATAGTCAGTATATTCACATACACTGTATGTTAACACTGTGTCTTTGGTGTAATATCACGTGATTCTAAAATAGGGTTGGTATTTCACATATAGGGTTTATGCCTAGATGCTATGTGTAAACCCTAATAATGGACATTAGGGTTATGCCCGTATCGTACAGTATTGGTATACAGTGCTAATGTGTTTTATGACTGTTTCTCCAGCTGTCTACAACTGTCTACAGCTGTTATCAATTCTATTCAACCTATCTCAAACTAGGTATCGCTGGAGTTCAAGAATCTAGATGCCATGCGTCTTCATGCGGGTTACGTCAATGTTGTAGTCCAGTCAGTGGCGATTTCCATAATATTGAGTGACTAACTCGAGAACAAGCGTAAAATAAAGCTGAAATCCAACTCAATTAAGCATTCCAAGTCACACACTAGAATATAGGCCCTTGAAACATGTATTTTAAGATTGTATTTTATTTGTCGTAGATCTTGTTTATATTAACCAAAGATAATGATAAGCCTCGACGATGAATGATGAAACCAAGTAGCCCAATGTCGCATTTAAAATTAAAAGAAAAAACCCCAGACGCCTCATACCCAAACACCGATGATAGTGAGCCTAACCATAGCTCGATAGATAGTTCCAATCAATGGCCCATCAACAGTAGAGAGGACCACAACAGAAGAACTGAAAAAGACAACTAAAGCTCGGCAGGTTCAAGCAGGGTATCATGTTATCTGTCCATCTTCCGCAGGACCTCAACCCAAACTTGTCCGCCCACTTTAGTTCATAGCATCGGACTCGGTGGCGGTAGTTTCAGTGGTGGTAGTGTTGGTGGTGGGAGTGTTGGTGATAGGAGCCTTCTTCAAGTAGGTCTGAGCCCACGCATAAGATTCAGTCCCCAGGACAAAAGCAGTGCCGACGACAGCCTTGGTGTAAGCGACGAGGCCTTCAGCGCCCAGCTTCTTGCACTCGGCGTTGTAGGTGCTTAGGATGTGGTCACGGCCCTCGGTGGCCTTGATGTAGGGGTACAGAACAGTCTCACGGGCTGAAGAGTACAGCTCGCCAGTGGGCTTCTTGATAGCGGGGAAGTGGGCATCGACCTTGGAAAGAGTCTGCTCGCCAAGGGTATCGGCCTTCTTGACGTAAGGCTCGACATATTGGTAGGGCTTGGCAACATAAGGGAGGACAGGGGCGGCGAAGGTCTTATAGGCAGAGTCGCCGAGAGCGATAGACTTTTGGACGTAGGCGTGCTTAGCATAGGGGCTGCTGGCGACGGTATCAACAGAGTCCTTGACTATGGGGTAGTCGAGAAGATGCTAAAAACAATGTTAGCTACTGGTAATTATTGTAATTTATATATATTTAAACATACCTTGAGGAATGCAGAGTTGACCTCAACGGTCACGGTCTGGGGAGCGGCAGTCTCGGTGGCGGACATTGTGATTATTATTATTGGAAGAGTGATGCTGTAGATTGATGGCGAAGTTGAATAATCGGAATGGATTCGATGTTTATATGATGATGAATGAGGATATTGAGATTATCAGAATAGATAATTAAAGGAAACTCGCAAGGCTCTCCAGAGACGACAAGAAGCGGAATTGATGGCAACTTTATAGTGAAACCGCAAGTAGTCTAACGATAACGATTGGCCTGATAAAAACAGAACCGGCCCACGAAATACATTGATAAACCCGTCATATCTAAGCTCTGTGCCGCCCACTGACGGAAAGTGCTAGTCAACAAGCCGTGGTTCCCGTGTTGGGATAAAATACGATTTTATCGATTTTATCCGCCACCTCTGTTGCAACAAAAGCACATACAAAATGTGCATTTCCCCCAGGAAGGAGCTTCACATGTTAAAAAGTTGCTTATGGCATGAGCCCCCGGTTTCAATGTTGTCGAAAAAAAAAATCAAATTAGACTTGCGCAGGGCTGGCCTTCAACGCCAAATAGCCATTTCCGGTCCTATAAATTGACCTGGTACCAACTCCGCATAGGCTGCAATATTCATCGTATAATCCAATGATAATTCTGTATAATCAGCAATAGATAATGGTCTTGCTCATTCCATCACTACCTCTAAATCTTAGTCGTCCTCCTCCCTTACATAGAAAGCATCAATTATGTCACTGTCAGAATCCACGCACATGAAACAATATCGTTGCAGACAACGTGATGGCACCAATTGTGTGTAGAGAATCACATGTGAAAATACATGGAAAACGCTACGATATCCATCCTGGTATGGTAACGGAGGGCGGACCCGCCAAGCATGCATTGGTGTTAGCGGACTTGCCAGCTCGAGGGAGGGGCACGACCGGATATTGGAAAATCATTGTCAAGGTTTTGAAAAAGAGCCGCGGATGACGCTCTAGATGGGGTGACTCAGTTGGAAAACCCAAGGAAACAGATATATCCAGAGTGTATGAGAATATTCTGATTTCCGTCTCGGGTGTAGTGCAGATCTAGAGTATTTGTTTGACTATATTAGAAGTATGAAGCCTCAAATGACCAAGAAAAAGTTGACTCTGTATAATCTACTATATTTCTGTATGGGTCTCTTCTCATATTTAAGAGAAACTATAGTTACTCTAATCATACCACTTTCAGGTCGTGTTTTCCCATCTGCAGGTCACAGGAGACCATTAATAATTATTCGTCGCTGCCTCTGGCATCACAGAATTTCATTTGCCACATTCTTGGTTTGATCGGATTTTAGAGGGATTTTGCCATGTCTGATCCCTGTGAAACCCGTCTCGATTAAAATGTTGCTGGTTTCGTTTAGACCAGGCAGTTTTCCCAGCAAGCTAGCCAACCCAGCATACGAGGAGAAGCACGAGCATTCCAAATTGGAATTTTGACATGTGAAAGTGGCTCATCTGATGATCTCATCTCCTGAGTAGGCTGTTTGTTGGACGTGAAAACTTGGGTTCTTTTTCTGTTTTTTTTTTTATTAAAAAAAAATTGAAATGAAATGAAAAATATCACACATAGTCTAGTATTGACCCTTCAGCTTAGCATAAAAATAGTGCGGTTATTCTATAAGCCGAGAAACATACGCAGGTAAGGACTCGATAGATTATCAGCCTCTGCCGTGTCTTAATCATGTCATGCTGTTTGCTCCGTACCTGCTCTTTCCGGCCGACCGAGTCCGAGCCATGCGTGCGTCACTGCCGTCATGTTCAAACCACAATCTTACTACGTGCCAACTACACACCAACCAACAATCATATCTATAAATCCCCGTGATAAAAGCTTCATGTGGCACGATTACCCATAGGTGCACTGTATAACATAAGGTATCTATGGTTATCTCTATGTATATGATAAGATATTGCTGAACCGTCTTTACTCGTCAGCCGAGGTCACTAAATTCCAACTTCTCCTCTATGCTTAACTTCATCGCTATTTCAATGGAGACAAGGAAGTCTCAGGTAGCTGAGTTTATTCAAGTCGTCTCTTGGTCATATCCGATGGCCCAGCATCTATCAATCAACATGGCAGCATTAAACGCCCCGGTTACAATTCGGGGCGCTCCTGTGTCACTATGACCTCCTGGACAGGAGGCTCCACAATATTCTTTCCACTTTTATAGATCCTGCACCGTTGAGTGCCCAGGCCAGTCAAATAAATCATATTCTTAAAAAGAAGAAATGTCCATGATATTTGAGAACACCTTATTCTTCAAGCGATAATTGAAATAGTAATGCAAAGTAGGAGTGAATATCTAGTGCGTGTAATTTTTGTTATGCGCCCATGATATGATTCCCTATGTTCGAAATACCCATCCACGGCCCTTGCTTTCCCGCCTAATATCTCATTCCAAGTAAGGGAGGTCCTTGGTTGGCAGCTGTTCTGATATTTTGATACGAAAGTATCCCTCCTATGCTAATGATTCCCTACATGATAATTGGCCCAAGATAAGACGTGCCGTGCTTGCATATGGTAGTATGCCTGCAAACCGGGTGAAAAGGCTCCTGAGAAAAGTAGCTAGCTATAAACATCTCTTCCGTAAACTCCATGTGTTTTCTCATTTAGCTGTATGTTCAAGTCAAACTCATATCCTCTCACCACAGCCACTGATAGAAGTTTGGAGTACCGTCAATAATTCAACGCAATGGTACACTCCATTAATCCAAACCCAGCCATAAAACGGGATATTCATTGTGTGACAATCGCATATAAGCACCCAGAGGTAATTACTTGGCGAATAATCTTCCCAAATCAGGGCTTAACTTTAGACAGGTGATATCAGCTTTTAATTAGCAGGCCAGTGGGCTTAGATGCGGTATCTGAAAGGCTCTTGGTATTGAAATCACATGTCAGATCTAAGTTCATTTGATCGTTGCATGTAATCAGATGTTAAGGCCTCTATACCGTGATGTATTTCACATGATGGGCTCAAGTAATGCCTGCCATACTTCACCATAACTCACGTGGCCATGTGGTCCAAGCTAGATTAAAGTAGGTCTAATTTCGAGTAGAGCCTCATTTTGTGTTCTAGGTCGTTGGTTACACTCTAAACTCGTATTGATAGCCCACACACCGGCTAAATGTAAATGGTCCATTCTGGAACCAGAAACCCCATGCAGTGGTGTTGTGAGTTTGCTTTAAACTCCAATCCATCTATATTCTCTCTCCGCCTTGAATAAACGCCAAGCCTGAAGTATCTCTATCTTCTGTAAGGCTCTCTACTAATCATGAAGTGATACCTAGTCGATACTATCGGCTATTGAAGACTGATTTGATTTGATTTGATTTGAAACTATTTAACGTCTACCCTATTGTATGGAGTCTATTCGACGCCGGGCTTCCACAAGTGGTCACCGGACAGACCTTAAGACCGTCTGCCGCCTAGGCTATGGTCG